>JAAGKR010003910.1:60000-68077 GCA_011419295.1 Clarias macrocephalus | reverse complement strand
AGTTCACCCTCATATTGACCAACCAATTTCTTTGGCTTTTTTAATTCTAGCCATACTTAAAGATGGGTCTATTTCAATACGAAAAGAACAAAACACACATTTTGGTTGTGCCAAAAGTGCAAAACATTCATCCGCATGTATGATTCATTCTACAAGAAGGCGTTTCCACAAAGATTATTAAATATGAGAACGTCACTGTACAATAGTACAATAGAAAATACTATCGAGATACTCATATTATGCATAGTGTTCTTTATATTTCACATACATTCTTACACACTAGGTGTAGAATTCTTACACACTAAGGTCGTAGAATCCAGAGCAGGGAATTACTCCATTTTGTACACATATATATTATAAACTACAGTATGTACAGTATATGCATTTTGATTTCTACTGCAGCAGGCTTGACCGCACCTTTTTAGATGGTTCAAGATCCAGACCCATGTGCTGTGCTTGATGTAATCATACCCAAATTTTAAATGATTTAAAAGCATGCTGAGTCTCGCGCTGGCATTTGGGTACCCAAAAAAAAAAAAAAAAAAATCTGGGATGAGAAAATACAAATTAAGATTGTAAGTGTTTTGTTGTTGTTGTTGTTGTTGTTGTGTTTTTTTTTTCCTTTTGAGCATGGCCCTTAACCCTCAATTGCTCAGATGTAAAATGAGAGAAAATATAAGTTGCTATTAAATAAGGGAGTCTGACAGAAGCTGGAAAGTCTTAAAATGTACTAATGTATGTCATTCGTGTTGGCATGTCTTTAGTGTATCGTCTTATGCTTAAGAGCTACTGGACACATCTTTGTCATTGTATAAAGTAGATGGTGCATGCTCCTGAACTGCACTGTACAGTATTTATCCCCAAAGATCACATAGAAATATAACTCACGGAAATGTTCTCACCTTAAAGCACCCTGGTTTGATCTTGGGCTACCGTCTGCGGCGTCTGCAGTTTCTGTGCATGAACAAAGAGATGCTGGTTTTAGGATCTAGCCTGGCTAATACTACTGTAGATAGCACTAGTGCAAAAACAAAATCCTTGTTGTGTAGGGAGTTCTAGTGACATCGAGTCTAAAACATTCTGTTGTCTTGTAAAGTAAATATGTGATCATGTTACAGGCTAATTTCATACTAGCAAAATGTTAA
Source organism: Clarias macrocephalus (assembly GCA_011419295.1). Taxonomy (NCBI): domain Eukaryota; kingdom Metazoa; phylum Chordata; class Actinopteri; order Siluriformes; family Clariidae; genus Clarias; species Clarias macrocephalus. The sequence goes on along the minus strand of JAAGKR010003910.1, from coordinate 66,932 downwards.
TGAAAGCCTTTTTTTTAGAGAGGTTAATAATGAGTAGGTACCTTTTATTTATTAAATTAACAACATTGTAAGAGGTGGTGTGGGGTCCCTGGCTTAGTGGTTAGCACCGTCACCTTGACACCCTTCAGGATCCGGGTTTGATACTTGGTGGGTTTCCTCCGGTTACTATGGTTTCCTTCCACAGTCCAAAGACATGCAGATTAGGCTACTTGGCATCCCAAATTGACTGTAGTGTGTGAATGAGTGTATGAGTGTATGAGTGTGTGTGTGTGTGTGTGTGTGTGTGTCTGTGTGTGTGTGTATGTAGTTGCCCTGCGATGAAATGGAACACTGTCCAGGGTGTACCCCGCTTCGTGCCCTAAGTCTCCTGGGATAGGCTCCGGGCCCTTGGCGACGCTGTATAGAGGATGAAGCGGTATAGATGATGAATGAGTGAGTGTGTATGGTTCCTTGTTTGATCCTGATTCTTGTCTTACTGTTATGTTCTCCAAGTGTCCGTGTGCTTTTAATGTCCACAGGACAGGCAGAATGCTTGACCAGGACAAAGTACTCCATATAGAAAAACATCCAACATGCCTATTAAGTACGTTATTAGATCGCTGTTAATTCATCCACTGTGGCCTATTTTTAGCCCAGGAGCTTTGGACTTATTAGTTAGCCCTGTTGGTTTTATGCAAATAGTGCTAGTGTGGTGTGGGTTACAAGAATTATTATCCTCTAATCCTTGTGACTTATCGAAGAAACGAATGATTCATGCTCCGTCTTCAAACCAGCGACTACCAGACCTACCACGCTACTGAGATTAATTAGCATTACCGAGCCCAGCACACTGAGATTAACTACCATAATTTTAAAGTAGGTCTGATTTCCGCTCAGCTGCTACAGATAATGACTTGCTCCAGCACTGGTTACATTAGCTGGTAAATTAATGACGATAGTGACCTATGAGCGAGGTAATATACAGTATAAAAGTATAAAAGTCAAAGTTCATTGGGAAAGGAACTAACTTAAATAAACATTTTTCTTTTGAGTTTAAATTTACATGAAGTACAAATGTAAACAAGGCGAAAGAATACCAAAATAAACTGTATTTAAACTCACCAACAAAATTTAATTACTGATGTAAAATTTAAGTAATTGATGTAAATTTAAGTAAACAATTCATGTGCCAAAACAATTCCTTATGCTGTACCTGTATAGAGATTTTCAAGAATCGCATAATGATTATTTCTCAAAATATGGATTCACAATGCCTTAATGACACGTAAGTTTGCCACTAAGAAATCTGAATTTATTATACAGTATAAATTGACAGTCTTTTTCAATGATGGGTATAATTTATAATCAAATAAAACTGTTATCTAAACTATTGCACAAGATTCTGATATTTTCATTGATTTAAAAAAAAAAAAGAGTGGCATAAAAAGCTTTCAAAAAATATCTTACACAAATATTACCACAAATAAACTGAGAGAACAAAAGGATAGCAAAAGCGATTGGTTTTCTGCCATCAGATTTCGACGCCCTCTCTGCTACACTGGCCAACTGCTAAGTGTCTGAAATATTTTTTTTGGACTGCAGGATGTTTTTCACAGTATTACTTCTCTCTTGTTGTTGCTTCTTCCCTGCTGACACAGAAGATAAATGCTGTTTGGCTGTTTTTTCCTCCTCAAAAGGCTAGTATTACATCATTAGTTTCTGCCAGCAGGGTCTGGAACCTGACAAGAGCCCACAGAGCCGCCTATAAACATTCAGCCAATCCTTCATTTTATAATCAAACGTTTGATTTTATTTTAGATATAGATTTGATGTTTCTTATTCAGTGTGATTTGTATGGTGCACATCAGTATCACATATTTGTGAAAAAATGTTCACAGGAATGCAAGCCAGTGATTTATTATAAGCATAAAAATGTGTCTGTATTCCCAGGAGTTACTTCAGCTGAAAATGCAATATGAACTATTGTATATTTTCTGAGTTGATTTAATTTTGCACTTATGCTTGGAGCATTCCTGGGTTCTGACACTTCATTGCTGTCAGGTTAATTATTTTATTTTATTTTTTACATTTTTGGCATCAATCAATCAATCAATCAATCAATCAATCAATCAATCAATCAATCAATCAATCAAATGTGTCTATTGTTTTAGATATTTTAGATTTTAGATAAAAAATAGTGAGATATAAAGAAAAAAATTGTGCCTTGACAGTCAGAAAGTAGGGAACATAATAATAATAATAATAATAATAATAATAATAATAATAATAATAATAATAATAATTGACTTAATCTAATTAAGTCTCTTATCTCATCATCTCCCCATCTAAATGAGGGTGGGGGGCGGGGGGTCACAGGGCATAAAGAATAAGTAAAAACATAAAAAACAAGCAAATTAATAGAATAAGGGCAGAAATAAATACTAAAAGCAATAAACAATATATATGTAAAAACTTAATAATAGTTAAAGTATTAAATACAATTAACATTTAATGATTTAAATTCAATTCAGTTTTATTTGTATAGCGCTTTTAACAATTTTCGTTGTAACAATAGCTACCATTGACAAAAGCAGCCTGACAAATTTTTAGGTGAGTAGGTGCTATTATAACTTTTCTTTTTCTCTTTAAAAGCTTTTTTTTCTCTTAGAAAAAAATTAAGCTTGTGCAGGAGAATTCATGTCAGCTGAGTAACACAGAAATAATTAAAGTTATAAAATAAAATTCTGAAATAATAATAAATAATAGTTACATTTTTATTATTATGATTATTATTACTACAGAAATTTGTCATTACAGTGAAGAGAAAATGCAAAACCTTCATTTTCTCAGGCCACTTAATCAAACACACGAGAAACCTGCATGTAGGATATACAGTACAGTAAAATGTTTCAGACATCCACCATTTTTTTAATCTGACAGGTAGCACTGTAAACGTTAGCTAACCAGCTTGCTAATGTGGCTTACATAAAACTCTTTATGTCTAAATACATGCGTTGGAGATTTGGCTCCAAATCCGTCACATTTGATCTGCTTCATCGCCAAATACTGTAGTCAATATTGAGGATAAACACTGGTAGATTTTGAACACTTCTTAAAACAGTTAGCCTGAAGATTTATCCTGCTTTGGCATGCAGTACGAACTACTGTTAGCAATATTAGCCACTCAGAAGGGTTAAGTTCTGTAGGCTCATTTGTTAAAACAAACAAACAAACAAACAAACAAGCAGTAAAATAACTTTGAAAATAGCAACACTTATAGCTTCTTATACCGTCTGAGTCACAGACTGGCAGAATCGACCCGTTCCTGAGCTTTAATCTTTAAAGTGAAGCCAGCGATGAACTCTCCCTGAACCGTCCCTCGCTGAGGAAGCAGTCAGATGTAAAATGATTAGCACACACTTAGAAGACTATAGGGATAACTTTTGAAACATTTCCACTGAAATTCACAGTGTCTTCATTTTTTTCAGAGCGAGGCTTATTTACTTGTTGTTTAGTAGAGCCAAGCAAAGAGCATTGACTTGTGCATTGCCTTTGGCTGATTATTCTTCACAGAGCTGGAAATCAAAGTGTCTCCTGGGAAGCGTTGAGCACTGAGCCATAAGACGGTCTAAGCAAATGACCTCTTGCATTTATTTATTTATTTATTTATTTATTTATTTATTTGTCATTTCGTTAATGACATCATAAATGGGGAAAATCTCAACTGCATGTTTAAGCACCATTTTCTTGACAAATCAGGGAAAAGGGTCAAACGGATTTCATTTGTCCTCACATTTTTGAAAAATAGAGATGGGTGTGAATAATCAAAAAGTGAATTTTACATAATAGTTGACCTCTTAACTAGCATAAAGCTGCAGTATTAGAAGTTCAAAGGCTAGCAAAGAGGTAAGGATGAAGATGTAGAATTTTAGCTTACAGGTAGATTAGACACAGGTGTGTGTGTGTGTGTGTGTGTGTGTGTGTGTGTGTGTGTGTGTGTGTGTGTGTGTGTGTGTGTGTGTGTGTTGTTAACTAGGACTGACATATCTGCAAACATTGTGCTTCCTAATTGATATTCTGGTATAATCCTCTTGGATGTGGTCCAGCTGCTTGCTTGCAGGACTGCGCATTTTCCTTTGAGGCCGTTTTTGTTCGCAGGATGGATTGTCACTAGTTCATTGCTACACCATTCTCTTAAAATGATTGACTATGTTTTGCCAAATGATAGAACCATCAGCACTTTGCAGCAGCTATTACCTATAGTAGATTCTAGGCATCTGTACCCAAGAGCTGTGGCTGTAATCATAAAGAGTGTCCTGTTGTGGAAATGCTATGCAAATAAAGTATAGCTGAATTATGCCACAGGCAGATTAATTAAGATTTAGCAACGAACACTAACAGATGCCAGAATCGCTGTTTTGTCCGACTTTTACTACACTTGTGTGAGGCTGGATGGTCTGCTGTAAAGTGTTGCAACCCAGCGTCCATATTGGCTTATTTGTGAAAAGCCATTGGCTTCTACTTGATAATTGCTGTAAATGCTGTAGCTTTTTGTTGAGTTTTTAGTCTTCTGTGTAATATTTTCCAGAGATTTAACTGTCCTAGCACCTTTGTGCTAAATCTAGCTTCATTATTATGCTGCATTGTGGGGAAAAATGAAAAAAAAAAAAAAAAAACTCAATGCACAAAAATATCAAACTGCACTCAAAGACTAATGAGAAGCAGAACTTCTAGCATTAATTCAGTCTCTTGCTTCAAGGTTATTTATTTTTTTTAGGGATAGAGAGCTATTATCATCTGAAAATAAACCTCTGCATACACTGCCTGGCCAAAAAAAAGTCACACACTCTAAGATTTCACTCAGACATCTTTATGTGAGAAAATGATTCCTCATTCTCCCAGAACCACTCAATCACAATTTGCATCCTGGAATTGGTCCGTGCCATTAAGAAAGAAAGAAATCTCCATAGCTGTGATACTCTGGTCATTCAGTATATTCAGGTCGTCAGCTGACTTCATTTCTTTTGTCACATAACGTTGCTGAGTCTAGACCTGAGCAACTGAAGCGACCCCAGATCATAACACTGTCTCCAGAGGATGGTACAGTGGACACTACGCATGATGCCTCTATCGCATCATGTGCTTCCCTTTCCTTGCTTCCCTATCCGTCTGGAATAAAGTCCTCATCACACCATGTGAGACTTTTCTATTTCTCGAAAGTACGATCTTTATTCTGTCTCTTTAAAAAAAAAAAAAAAAAAATTCTTATGGCCACACAACTGTTTAGTCCCAATTCTGCGAGTTCCCATCATATGTTGTGATCACGCAGGTGTTCTTACTTTCATTACTAAACATATCTACAGTTTTTACTGATGGTTTTTTACCCATGCAACTTCTCCATTCATGATTTTCTTCCACAATATTGACGTGTTCAGCACTATCCTAGGTTTAGGTTTTAATAATGTGTTGAAGGGTTCTTAACCCACTTCCAGTCATTTCAAATCTGCTCGTTTTGCTGCACCCCAATAATTTGACCCTTGAGTGTGTTTTACATTTACATTTACAGCATTCGGCAGATCCTTTTATCCAAGGTGACGTACTGAAGTGATTTAATGCCTCTTTTAAAACCCCTTCAACAAACGACGGAAAAATGCTTGTTGCCCTGGTAAGCGTCTGGTGCACCAGCGGCGTATCCCGAAACCTGTCTACAAATCAAGTTGAATCAACGTGTTCTCCCACATTTTCCAAATCACACAGAGCTAGACCCATCTGAACGGCCTCACCCCATCATGAACAGACTGCAGATGTTTGCAGGAGAAGTGTAGACGTGCAAATTAGACGCATGATTGAAGCGTCATCCGACAGCAGGACCAATACTACAAATGATGACTCAATTACAGCATTCCACAGCTGCCCTCTTCAGCTCCAGCCATGATGGCTTTTACTCACCTCATTCATAATTCATCATATACTTGAGGCTTTGGATAATTTTAATCAGCACATTAAAGAACCCTGCCATTTTAGTTCGACAGCAACCGAGGGATTCCTGCAGTCGATTATACTGTATATCCTTTGCTATTGTGGATCTTTCTTAAAGTATGCATCCTGTCTTCATGTGTATCCACAGAGCACCTTTAAGTTTAAGTCAGAGAGTGATATCCATCTGGCTGAGCATCATAAGCAGGTGTTGTATGATGGGAAGTTGGCCAGCAGCATCTGCTTTACCTACAACGCTAAAGCCACGGACGCTCAACTGTGTCTGGAGTCCTCTCCCAGAGAGAACGCGTCTATCTTTGTCCACTCGCCGCATGCCCTCATGCTGCAGGTATGTACAGTATCTGTGTGTACAGTATGTGTGTTAGACAATCTATGTAGTAGCGGTCATAATATATTGATTTATTTTCTATAAAGCTACCTGCAGTACAAAGATACCCCACATACTGCAATCAAACAGCTAAAAGTTGAGGAGAATAAATCATAGCGGTGATCGACAGTCCTGAGTTGCTTTATATTTCCACTCATTCGCCTTTAGAATATCAGTTTCGGTATTCTGTGGTTGAATCCCAAATACTAAAAACGGAAAAACTAGTGTGCTATGCCCCTTGTTCCACACAACAAGGCTATCAGAGAGGGATTTGGGATTCAGCCTTGTGTACGAAGCTAGTTAGCATTGTAGCTCGTGTTAGAGAATAAAACATCATGTATGGTTCAGGTGCAATTCATAAAGACTTTGCAACAACAACAACAACAACCAAGAAGACAAAGTGTTGTTACTGCAGATCGGACAGACCTCACCCATGCTGTGACCGACAGAGCGATTAACGATCGTTAGAAGACCTGTGACATGGAGTGATAAATACAGTTAAAATGTCCAAGTCGTGTTAGTCAAGTCAAGTCAAGTCAAGTCAAGTCTGTACCCTTCCTTGTCTCTCGGATGCTACTGTACAGTAATC
>JAAGKR010003910.1:12500-57500 GCA_011419295.1 Clarias macrocephalus | reverse complement strand
CACTATTATAAGGAAGGTGTAAATTTCTCCCTAATTTAGCAGTAGCCAATTCCCAGCTGTCATCATGGCACTCCCACATCAAGGCTACGACTACCAATCAATGAGGTCAAAGGCTATCACATTTTTATGAGCTGTACGCCATAATCATCTCAATTATGACAAATCATGGCTTGAACTATCTTGCTTTGCATGTAATGAGTCTATCTCATATTGCATTACTGAAATAAATCATCATATTTCGTTAGCTTTTAAAAGAATTTTTTTTATTTTCTTGTTTGAGGCTAATGAGACTATTCGACATCTAATGGGAAAAAAAGGAAAACAATCTGAATGAAATTGAGATTAAAATGAAATTAAATGAAAGTTAAAATGAAATTGTAAGAATGAAGGAGTAAGATTTTTTTCTCTTGTAAATTTACTTGCACAAAAGTACCAATATTTAACAATCGGCAACTTTTCTTAAGTATTTAACACCCCTGCTACTACTAACAAAGAAGCAAACAGGAAACATGAGAACATATTTGTGAGGAGGTCCACATAATGACAGAGCAGGGGCGGAGCCAGGACCGAAACTTAATTAATTCAAAACCTACTGCAGAACAAAATTTACAGCATAACTCAGAAATGGAAAAACAATTTTACTATTCAAAATATGACGACTTTGCTGTTTCTGCTGCTTTTAACTGAGGACAATTTAGGGAGATTACTGAAAAAAGGTTATATTCAGCATAATGTTTATTTCTGTGTATCAGCGCCAGTCTTCTGGGTTTCCTGGTGGAGTTGCTGAAGAGCTCTGTGGCCATGCAGGAGCAGATGCTGGGAGGGAAAGGCTTCCTGGTGATTGGATACCTATTGGAAAAGGTTAGCGCTAATGTTTCTATTTATTTATTTATTTATTTATTTATTTATTTATTTATTTTTACAGACAGATTTTTCGGTCAGTTTTGTTCATTTATCTATCACCCCTGGCAATTTTACAAATACAGTAATCTAACTTTTCCATAATTTATACTGGGACAAAAATAGCAATAATTAAAAAAGATATTATAGTACAGGGCACAAAAGAGATTGTAATCGCCACAAATTTGTGTGTACATGCTGTTGAGATCTAAAACACAGAACTGTGTGGAAATGGAAACATTTAGTGTGTTCTAATAAGGGGCATCTCCATCTGTCCTGTTCATCAAGTTGACAGCAGTTTTAATGTCTTCTTGCAAAAATTAAAGACTACACTATAGACTTGTGCTACAGTATACAGTATATAACGATTCAATCATCTGTCCCTGATATTACACCACAATGTTTACTACAACAGAAGCTCCAGCTTTCAATAAGACAGGAAATGAGGCAGCTGACATGAACCAGAAAGAATTTTAGGTCTCTCAAAAGCTTGTAGTAACAATAATTTAGCAATATTACTGACGTTGTTATTAGGTTGCTTTTGAAAGTTTCAATTACACCGATGAAATGACGTTGGAACAACGTTGGCTACATGATCAACATGACAGGATGGTGTTGAACAAATGCCCCTAATACAATGCTGCATAAAATGACTATAAAACAATATTAATACCAAATAGATTATACAATACCAACTCAAGGTCCTGAGTGGGGGTCAAACTCTGGTCACTGCAGCGAGAGCTCTGCATGCTTTCCACTGGACCACTAGGGAACATCCTGTTCCACAATATAAATAAAAACAAACATTGACCAAAATATAAGATCTCCTCTATGAAAGATGAGGTTTGGACACGGTGGAAACAGCATGCTGCAGTATTTTTTGAAGCTAAGATGCAGCTTATAGTGATATTTCTAAATGAAAATGAAACAGGAATGTGACATTACAACACTCATGAGATACACACAATGTGTGTGGGAAGCTGTTGTGTCCGTCCAAATCACAGATCAGAATTCTAAATCCTGTTAGAAACTTAAGGAAGTGTGGATGTCATTAGATGTTGTGTGAATGCATGTTAATCAGTAATGTAATAGCTACAAATAAAGATTAAAATGTTATTGTTTTTAGATTGTATTTCAACAATGTCATTTTATCAAAGTCATGCTAACTTTGTCCCAGTGGTGGACATCATTGCAACAAGGTAACTATTTTACAGATTGGGAATATGGGGAATCTAGAAAGATTTGGAAGGATCTATTTATTGTTTATTCGAAACTATAGAATACATCAAATAAAATCTATGAATGTCATGATTGAATGTAAGAAATGGAAAATTTTATCTTATACAACTGTCCATGACATTACATATGAAGAAATAAGGGGCGGCTCGAGACTGTACATCGAACATTAAAACACTCTTGTGCAAATTGCAATAGGTAACAAACATGGTGAAAAGCAAGACATTTCCTAAAGCTTCCAAGGAACAAAATTATTAGAAAATGTGTAATAATCTAACAATAAACAGTAATGCTATATATTTAACATCAGTTAAGTATATGCATTATTACACTGAAACATTTTAATTGAAAATGGTCAGAATGGAATTTGGCTATTGCTCAATAAGTAAAAAAGGAAATATTGTTAATGGTGATGATAATTAAAAAGTTTTTTTTTTCCTCCGCTGCATTTTCTGGCAATGATCAACTAATATTATTTTAGACTTTGACGGCAGAACAGAGAACATGCCAACCAGATGGACATCAGATTTAAAATCACACACTTTACAACTGCCATCAATAGCGAACAGTCCCAGAATACATCTGATAATATTATAACAACCTTTCCTATTCTCTAGTCTTTCACTTCAGGTGATTAAAGCATTTATCAGAGTTGTTTTAAAGACAAAATTACACGACAAAAATCATACAAGCCCACATTCACTGTTAAATCAGGTGTGTGTCTGTGTGTGTATGTGTGTGTGTTTTATCTCACTGTGACTGCAAAGTGAGAAATCTCTAAGAGACTGCAAATTGATAGAGCTAGATTATAAATGTCAGAATGTGATGTCCCTCAAGGATCCACTCTTGGACCGTTTTGTTTGCGCTCCCGCTTGTACAGAAAGTGATAAAACATGGCATTAATTTCCATATTTATACAGAGTTTACAGTCTTAATTAATACATGAACAGTTGATAAAATTGAATACTGAATGAAGGAATATTTGCTTCTCTTTCTCCAAATCCTTTCTTCTCCTATGCGTCCTTCTCTTCTTTTTCTTCTCTTCATCCTTTCATTAATTTCTTATTCTACTCATTCTTTTTCCTCCTCCTTTTCTTTTATATTCTTTCATATTCTTCTCTTCTGCTCTACCTATTTTTCTTCTTCTCCTCTCTCTTATTCTAATACTACTACTAATAGTACTAGTAATACCAAAGTAGTATTGAGTGTGGATTAAAATGATCCTTGTGTACTGTACATTTTATTAAAAGTAAAGGGAAATGATCCAGTGTCATGAATGAATAGTACATTTTGGTGCTGCTACAAAGGAAAAAAAAAAAAGAAAAATTCATTTCTTAGCCTCCATGTTCTAGACAGTGATAGATCAGGAAATTAAGCGATCAGGCGGAGAGTCTGACAGACCTACGTCCTCCCTTCATCCATCTCTCTCTTTCAAATTCCATTTCTCTTCTTCACCTTGGGCTCAGGAAGGGGGAAAGAGCAGCCCTATTTTGTCCCTCTATAAATGTGGGCTGCAATGAGACAGCACCTGGGCTGAGCTGGTCTCAGTACAACATCACTCCCGCTGCTCGCTGTCTCATTCACACATAGCTCGCCATCTGTTTCGGCCCCGCTCGCAGCTCACACCTACCTCACAGGTGCCGTCGCATCCACCGCTAATCACCTACAAACTTCTGGCAAAGTTAAAGTCTACACTCACACTGCGCTCCAAAGTCAAACCATTTCAAACTAACCGACAATGCACTTTTGTTGTGTAGTCGTCGCGGGTGCACATCACCAGGGCCGTGCTGGAGCAGTTCCTCGGCTTCGCGAAGTACCTGGACGGCCTGAGCCACGGCGCCCCCCTTCTCAAGCAGCTGTGCGACCACATCCTGTTTAACGCGGCGATCTGGATCCACACTCCGGCCAAGGTGAGGGAATCTCGGCTGAATTCCACGCTCCACTCGGGTACTCGCTGTTGTTATTTATTTTTCCGCCTAGTCTAGGATGTCTTTCACACAAGCTTTGGAAACTACATACTAAGTTATGTCTTGTTTAATATTTCAGTATGTATATTTTCATTTGAGTGTAAATGACATGCCTGTACGGTAGTTTGGCTTTGGTTGTTATGGTCTGCTTGTGAGTGTGGTTGTGTCCTCACTGACACAAACGAATTGTCCACAGGGTTCAGGGTTCGATTCAAACATTCTGCCTGCTGCATTCATGAAATCTGTAGTAGTGTACAGCCTTGAGCCGAGGTTAAATCGATACACAGACTGCATGTCAGTTAAGTACATCAGAAAACACATTGATTTCAAGAGATATTGATTATTTTTTCTCCTTTAGACACAACAGAAATAAATAACTAGATAAATAAGTAGAGAAATAAATTAAGTAGATTTTGTTCATTATTGAAACATGGGTGCTTCACCTGCTTACGTCAAAGTATGTACAGTACATCATACAGTAACTGTCAATTTTACGAAACGTTAAAACAACCCAGCTTAAATTTTTTTTTTTTTGTGAATGATTATAAGTAGAAAAACGTGACGCACAAAAATAACATTTTTTTTTTTACAAACAGAATCTATTTGTTTTGCTATAGTTCAGGAGTTATTTATTGTAGTCTCGCCATTACTTTATGATTAAACATTACATGTTGTTGTACTGTACATTATTGTACTTGTCCAGTTTTTTATATCATGAGGTAAATTTTTGGCACATGCAGATATAAATGTGTAACCCAAATCCCCTAAGGAATTTTACTTAGTGATCCAATATGAGGGGCGTTCAAGTCAAACTGAGACTTTTGATTGTGCAGAATAACAGAACACATTTACTGTATGAGCGTAAAAACTCTCTTCATTTCTCTCTATGATCTCCCGCTATATTAATGCACCTATCCCAGGGTTTTCTCAGTAGCCCAGAGACATGATCAGACTGCCTGCTTCATGTCTGAAATGCTGACCTCCCAGGAACTCCTTTAAAGGCCCAAACATGTGGAAATGGCTTGGAGTGAGGTCAGGACTGTGTGGGGAAATTGGAAATAATTCCTATTTGAGTTCCTGTAACGTGCACATGGTGTTGGTGAATGATTGTGTGTCCGGTTCCCGTCTCTTCCGCAAATTTTCTATCGATTTTCAAGGGTCAGGCGTTCGACTCGCTGAATGTTTGAGAATCACACCAGTGACCTCCAAGTGAACCCACCTCAGCCGGGTCATTCACGGACATACGGCCTTCTTTAAAACGTTTGCACCATTCAAATGTTTTACTGCACCATACTGTGCTCGACGTCTTCTATACTGTAAATTTCAATTGGCCTCACGCGTTCATTCACGAAAAATGTCATCACGGGTCCCAGAATGACTCAAACGCCCATCCCAATTTATCGTCTGCTGGTGTTTGATAATCTATGAAGACGCCAAATGCAGAATAAACTGGTGGAGGAAGGAAATGAAACTCCTGATTATATTTGGTAAATAATCCTTTAAAAAAAAATTCAATAGTAATAATCAGAGTAGTTTTATGATTCTGCACGAATCTTGTTACTTTTACAAATGGAACCCTTGCACCTATTCATCAGACGGGAATTGGCTCCATATTTATGCTTTCTTAAAATAAATGTGTTTCTTACATTCAATAAGCAGAAGACAAAAAAGTCAAAACCTGTTTTTGTCACACAGTTATATCAGTTATACAGTCAATTTCCTATCCGAGTACTGCGCCTTGCGAGTTCTACCTCATGTATAATATTCAGTAAAGACATCTGGAGGACATTTTGCTATGACCTACTATATATACAGTACAACTGAAGACTCACTAAAAACAAAGCAAATGGAACTGAGGACTCAGCTAAACTAAAATGAAGTGTTTGTCACATTCTGCATCTCGCAGCGTCTGCATATGTTTGGATTGGATTACACTGAAATGAAAGTTTTTAACAGATTTCCAAGCGTAATGTGCACATAAGCAGTTTGTTTAACAAACCTCTGCATGCACACTGAGCTCACCGAGTCGCCTTGTAAAAAAGTATATACAGTATATCAGAGCACCGGCTGAATATTAGTTCTATTTGCGACGCACTCCAATTAGCTTATAAAAGTCAGAATTTTAAAAGTGCCACTTAATCTCGTTCCCCGAGCCGAGCAAAAGTGATCGCTTTTTACGGCCCTGTGCAATTTCCCAACAATAACAACTCGTTCTTTGTTGTCTCAGCCGGTCGTTAAACTCCAAGGGAAGTATGTTTTTAGAGATGCTAAAAAATTGAAATTTGGCCTCCTGCGCTTTGTAATGACCCATGAAAGAACGGATGAGGCGTGCCAAAAGGGGACGCCGCTCCGTGTGCCAAACACGCACGGCCCAGCAACCACACCACAAGGGCCTGCCGTGAATAAATCAGAGTCATGGAAATAAATGCAGAAGAGGAGAGGAAGAGAGGCTGCTGGGTCTCTGGAGGCCAAGTGCAATTCGGAAAATGGAAAAGAGAGAGGGTGAGCGTTAGAGACAAGGCGATGCGAGATAGAGACAGGGAGAGAAGGGAATGGATGGATAGAGAGGGGAGGAAAATTAAAGTAGATAAATTGCAGTTAATAAATTGCAGACGAGTGAGTCTTCTGTAAATCTAAACAGAGCTGTCTAGCTGTCTCTCTGGTAAAGACGACCGTTTCAAAGTGCAGCTCCCCGAACATCCTGCATCATATTCCGTTATTGACCACCCCGGGCGAGTTCTTCTGGGAGTGTTCAACTTTTAATTGATGAGCTGTCTATCCTCATAAGCAGCTCGTTTCTCCCTCAGAGACGAGTCCATCAATGGTGTCTTGACCTCCAGACTCCTGGCTTTCCTGTGTCATTTTTAATCATTTGTGGCTGAACCACAACCACAGAAGACTTTCGAAATGTTGATGTGTTGAATAGCGACAGCAATGCAATAATGCCTTTTTTTTTGCCATTGCACCGCCGAATTCTCTATTCTGATTGGTCGGTAGGTGTCCATTTTATTTTATTGTATTTTATCTTATTAAGAGCAGTTCTGGTTTTAATACAGATCACCACATAATGGGTTCATACTCTGTAAGAACACGCATTACAGCAAGGAAGGAGTCTCCGGTATTAGTGAACATTCTCCATTTTAATTAATAAGGAGTTTTCTCTCCATAAGATTTTTTTTTTCCGAACTACTGTACTACTGTACATCGGACTACTGTACATGGACCAGCCGTCACTCCCCACGCCTTGGCGGCCCATGACCCCGGCTTTCCGTGCTTGGACCACTTTTGGTATGTCCTGACCACTGCAGACTGGGAACATCCCACAAGAGCTGCAAATTTGGTGTTTCTCTGATTCATGCGTCTAGCCATTAGATTTTGGACCAGTTTGTCTAAGTAGTTCAAATTCTTACTCTTGTCCATTTTTTCAGCTTCCAACAACAACCACAATGTTCACTTGCTGGCTAATACAGTATATCCCACCCATTTCCAGGTGTGCCACTGTAGAGAGATATTTTAAATGTCTCTCAAATTTTTGATGGGTCAGAGCAACTTCAAAACTGCAGCTCTGGTGGGATTTTCCCAGACTGCATTGGTCAGGACATACCGAAAGTATGAACATCCAAGGAAGGAAAACTGGAGAACCAGCCACTGGGTCATGGCTCATTGATGTACGTAAGGAACGAAGGCTGGCCCGTGTCGTCTGATCCAATAGAAGCGCTACTGTAGATCAAACAGCTGAAAGAGGTTAATGCTGGTTCCAATAGAAAGGTGTCAGAAAAGAGTGCATACTGTAAGTGTTTTGGGGGCAAAAGGGGGGGGGGGGAACCTACTCAATATTAAGCGGGTGGTCATAATGTTATGGGTTGTTGTTGAGTAAAGAATAAAAGTTAATAATGTCAATACTCAAGATGTCAAAATAACACTTCGGCACAGTAACGAGGCACAAATTCTTAATTGCTCTAGACCATTTGAAATTTCCATCTGAATATCCCTGTACCGTCACCATCTACAGTAAGGAGCGCTATGGGGTATAACACTTTTACCAGACTCCTTCTGGTTCGAAGACATTGATTAAAGTCATAGTTACTGTATCATGGAATGTATGACATCTCGTTCTGTAACGAATATATAAAACGGAAAGGCTGTCACATTGCTGTGGTTTAACACAAAAACCTATAATCATACTGTGTTTTGTACAGTAGCTGTAGCGCAAAGCTGAGAAATCACACTTTAGTACTAGACATGTTTGGGGAAAATTGTATAAAATTGCTTCATATCATATGATTAATTCATGTTTCTCAGTTTTGAATCTTGACCTTCATCTCCTCCTCAGTTTCCACATTCATTAAAAATAGAATTGTGTCTATTCCAACCTTAATGAGCTAGATTAGCGTAAATTGCCCTCTAAGCCAAGGAACTCTATTGATGCGGATCCATTTGTTTTTAATTGATTGCTTTGGTTAAAGGGGTTTCATTAAACAGCAAGCAAAAAAGAAATCCCATGTGTTGAACTTTGCTCAAACATAAAAAAACAGAGAACGACTGCGAAAAAGAAATCAATTTGTGTTTCTGGTTGTCTTTAGGTCCAGCTCTCGCTTTACACGTACCTGTCGGCCGAATTTATCGGCACTGCGACGATCTACAACACCATCAGGCGTGTGGGAACCGTTCTGCAGCTCATGCACACTTTGAAGTACTACTACTGGGCTGTTAACCCTGCACCCTGCAGCTCCATCACTCCCAGAGGCCTGGGTGAGGCGCCAGACACACACACACACACACACACACACACACACACACACACACACGCACGCACACACACACATATCTACAGTTATTTATGTCCATACATCAAGCATACTAAGTAAGAATGTAAAGGTATAAAACACTGTGGGCGATGGTTGATTCATTTCCTATAACAGCATGTCCCAATACGGTTTATTCCTTGCATTTAAAATTAGCAAGTTTTAAATTCTGTCATATACCAGGAAAAAAAGAATACTATAAACAACAGAGTTAGTTGATTTATTGATTTTTTTTTTCCCCCATCTAACGGCATATTGTTTTGCAAGGGGCGTTTAAGTTAAAACCGGAACTTGTGATGAAATTACTCAAGGGTGTTTCTCAAGTAGTAAAACTGATTGACATTTACAGTACAAACGACTTAAATCACTTACACATTACAGGAACACATTACAGGCTTGGAGTTATCGCCACCTGACCTCACTCCAAGCCATTTCCACAAGTTTGAAAGGAGTTCCTGGGAGGCCAGCGTTTCAAACATGAAGCAGGCAGTCCAACTATGGCTCCAGCATACTGAGAAATGTTCTACCTTGATGGTGTCCAAGCAGTAGTGAAACACTGGGATAAGTGAATTAGTGTAGCCGGGGATTATAAAAAAAAAATAAAGGGAGTTTTTACTCTCATCAATTCAAATCAATTCAATTAAATTTTATTTGTATAGCGCTTTTAACAATTGACATTGTCGCAAAGCAGCTTTGCACAATCAAAAGAATAATTTAAGTTTGTATGAAGTGTGAACGTGGACGAATCAAAAATGATAAGACTGTCTCATCACTGCGTTCTGTTATTCTGTACAAAAATCAAAAGTCCCAGTTTGACTCGAACAAACATAATATCCAATATACTATGATTATTCCCGTATGATTCAATTTTTTTGCTAATTAATTTTAGGCATTTAAAATTACTTATTTTATAGCAGTTATAGTTTTTACCCCGTGTCGTTTTCTGGTCAATAAGTCAATAAGACAACAACAACAACAACAAAAAAGACATTGTATCCTATTTGGTTATCAAGGAACTTTTCATCTTGTCTTTAAATGTACGAAAGAAAAATTATCATGGCAGGTTTGCCTCTGGTGGCACAGTGGTCTAGTGGTTAGCACTGTTGCCTTACACATTCCACGGGCCGGGTTCGATTCCCGGCCAGGCTCGATTCCCGTCTCTGTGTGATTGGTGATTTTTCCTCCGGGTACTCCGGTTTCCTCCCACAGTCCAAAGACATGTAGATTAGCAGATTAGCTAATTGGCGTTCCCAAATTGCCCGTAGTGTGTACCCTGCCTCGTGCTCTAAGCCTTCTGGGATAGGCTCCACCCACCCCCCCGTGACTCTGAGTACAGGATAAAGAGGTATAGGTGATGAGTGAGTGTTTCCTCTGACTGGCACAATGTCCCACTGCTACTATAGGAACAATTCCATATACGAATGAGTGCATTAGTGCGTATAGTATAAACCCTGTGTTTTGAATTCCACCTACAGTATCAAATAAAGACCAGTGAGATTAGAGAATTCAGCAGCGCTGCGGGGACAGGTAGGACTGCAGGACCACTTCAGGACTAAAGAACTACTGCATTGGGGAAGACTTCAGAACCTATAAAAATGCTAACACCCAAAGACATCATCAGAACTAATTTCATAAAGTCCTCATTTTAAAGCCATCTTGAAGATGACCTAAAGAGTCCCCTTTAAAGGCGTCTGGAGTTTGAAAGACCTGAAGGCTTTGTCTGTGTACCCTCTGGGAAGGTTTATTTGCAGTACCTCACTCTTGCTGTCTAACCCTTTACTACATCTTGATTGTTACTCTGAAGGATTGCTCTCTAACACTAGAGGCCACTTTTCTCCTTCCTTCTGTAGGCTGCAGTGTTGACGTCCATCGCCCATGACTGCTTTATAGCCTCTGCTCTGGTTTGGTCCAATGCATCAGAGCACCATAGGCACAGCTTTTACCTTAGGCTATAAACTTGTGTGTGTGTGTGTGTGTGTGTGTGTGTGTGTGTGTGTGTGTGTGTGTGTGTGTGTGTGTCTCAGCAGCGAGCTGTAGCTGTTATAGTAAGAGACAGTGTCGTTTCAGAGTCATCATTCTCACCCTCTGACGAGAGAAGAATCACACACACACACACACACACACACACACACACACACACACACACACCGCCTGATTGCATGACCTCACCTACCCTTGCTGATTTAACACCCACGAATCCAGTCACTCAGAAGGATCTGAGCTCTGAGCTCTGAGTAATTGAACCTCAAATAAGATGCTTCGGCGTCCGATTCCGGATATGTTGCGGTTAAAAAACACGGAGGCTGATTTGTTTGCAGATTTGTTTCCTGCTGTCTCTTTGCGGAAACAGTCTTTATAAAGCTTGTGATTTGTCCGAGTGCATGCGGCCAAAGGGCTGAGTATGAGCAGGGTTTTTCTATACCGTATTACATCCTTATCAATCCCTCCATATGGTACGTACGATACTCATTCCAGAGCTTTGCTTAAGGGGAAAAAAAAAAAAGAAAAACAAGATTGTATAACTAACACAGTGTCATGCCGGACAATATGCAGTCGGAGTGGCTCTCCTTGGCTTCCTAGAACATCCATCTTTTCTCTTTTATTCTGCTTTTTCTCCCTGGGAATCTTATTGAGCATCTCTCTTTTCAAAGCTCCGTCTTCTTTCTCTTCTCCGCTAAGCTTTATGTTTTATTCCGATGCCCAGTCTTTCTTCTCGGCCTCTCTCGCCGTTCTTTTCTTCCTCTTCATTTTGATGCCCTTTTATTTTTCCTCCCCATGATCAGACTTATGTCCGAGTTTTCTATCTTCCATTTTTTTTTTTACGGATTGGTTTGATAAATACAGTACGTTTCTTTACGTTTTAGTATGAAATCGTTCCAATAACGCTGCTCATCCTGGGGAGAGAGAGAACGCACACGGCTACACTTATGATCTAAACTTAATTATACAGAGCTGTGACCATAACGGACGACTGCTCACATATTGATCGGCCTAAATATTGATATTATTTTACTAATTAGACAACTAAATAGCCTGCAATCCGCCATACACCGGCTCATCAATAAACTGCTGATGCATATAAATATATTCCAGGCTCTTGCTTTAACTGGCAGCAGCAGCAGCAGATACAGCACTTTTCATCCCTGCCTCCAAAAACGTACTGCAGTTCTTTTGGTTAAATTGAATACAAATCTTTAAACAATAAAGGTGGAAGCCATGTTGTTAAACTAATCATTTAAAGTCATTATTATTATTATTATTATTATTATTATTATTATTATTATTATTATTATACAACTAGGACTTCTTTATGTACAGTAGCAATAGATTATTGATATACCGGACTGCTATTAGACAGTTTTACTCAATGCTTGTCGTCTTTTCACTTCTTTGATGATGTTTCTTTTTGTAATTTATAAAAAAAAATATATAGTTTACTGTCACTTTTTTATGTTACATCTTAACAGTAAAAGAACAGAATGACTGCAGTTTTTTTTTTTTCCCCTTGAGTGCTCGTGTTTAACGACGGTGGTCTAGACATGACTGAAAAAAAAAATGCTTTCTACTCCCGGGGGCAAGTGAATGTAATGGACTGACCAGAAAATCACCTTAAACAAGTGTATAACCCGCGACTCTGAACAGAAAGAACTTACCCTGAATTTCCCTGCAGAATCTACGGGGAGTGTGTGAGGACTAGCGTGTAATAAGTCATTTATTATTTACATGACTAGCCACTTTAATATTCAGTTTACATTTTAAAGGTGGACTTCATGAAGGTCTGCTCTAAATCAGAACAGTAGTACGCAGGGGCGTTCATGTCAAACCGGGACTCGTTATGAAATTACTCGTTCCGATTGACGTTTAAAGGAGACAGTACCGGTGTTAAGACTCTTAGCCGCAGTACAAATTCTGAACAGTGCAAACATTTTTTTAAAAAGCCAGTACATCCATGAATGATGGCTTGAAGTCCAGTGCGGTTCCAATCAGTGAATGGAACGACTGATTCTAAAAAAAAACAACCAAAAGTCACTAACTTGCGGATTTTGGGGGGGCGGGGGGGGGGGAGGTGCGGTGGAGGAATCAGTGTGAGTCAGTGTGAGTCAATAAAGGCCTGACTCACATCGCATCCAGTCAGCAGCTCTGCTTGCCATAAGAAGTGCTGGAAAAGACTCGTTGAGAACGGTCCAATCACATGAGACCAAATATTTAAAAACCAAATTGATTCGCTTAGAACAAATGTGATGCCGCGGCCCAATGATGATTTGACAAAATCCAATCAGAGCTCAGCCTCAAGTCACATGCTTTTCAAAAATTTACGTCCCTACACACTGTAGACACTCGTTTGTCCGGCGCCCCGTGTACACGAACACAAATGAACGTAATACAGTTTAGATTTTTTTTTTATTGCAAATAAATTATAATAAGAAATACAGCGGAATATTGTAACTAAATGACTTTATATTTCATTATTAAAATAAATAATTATTATGTTAAATAATTACATGTTAAAGTAGCGTTCTTCTCTGCCTAACTTTAAGGGACGGCGGCGCCCCTGCGCCCCGTATTGACCGGCTGCCACTGGATGTGAATCAGACAGTCTGATCATGACTTTGTTGTCCTGAGAAACCGTTCTAATTTGATGGTATCCAAGCACTGGTGAAACCCTGGGATAAGTGCGTTAGTGTAGAGTAGCAGGGGATTAAATAGAGAAATAAAGGTTCAGTAGCTACTGTACTGTATGTTCTGCTATTCTGTATGATCAAAAGTCCTGGTTTGACACGAACACCCCTCATAGTATTTATTTACACTGTTTGAAATGACAAATCTGGTGTTTATGAAGTAACTTCCATTTGACTCATCTGAACTGATTTTAGGAAATGGACTGGCGTCATATTTATAGATAAATAATAAAAAAAAGTATATATCTTCTTTCCGTCTCTTTAAACAATGCCTCTCATTCTCGAATAATCTCCCGACGCAGCCATGTTTCCACTGCTAGCTTTAAATCAAGCAAATCGTTTTTTAGAACGTTTGCCAATAAATATAAGTAATGGAGGTAAGCTGATAAAGGTATTTCAGCGGTAACTGGGACGTGGTAATGTCTGTGAGATTGTATTGTATAGAAAGGAGTGAAACACAATTACTGCGTGAGGCAAAAATAATAGCCTTGTCGTCCTTCTTGCGGTTAATTAAAAATGCGATGCATAATAGCAGCCTGCATTATGGCGATGAAGACACACACACACACACACACACACACACACACACACACACACACACACACACACACACACACACACACACACACACACCAGACACACACACACACACACACACACACACAAACACATTGTGTCAGCAGCAAGTAATAGCTCACAAAATGGAAAGACACTAAGTAGAGTCTTGATGAAGTATAAAAGAATTTGTTGAAGAATTTATCCTTCGCCTGCTAAGTAGGTGATTCTCCAATCAGGCTGCCTTACATTGATTTATCTCCCACTTGTTGCTCCCTTTGTCTTCTCCTGTGAGGGATAGTGAAGGGAAGAGACAGCGCTGAACCATAATAAAGTGTTCAATTAGTGCGACAAAGACAGCCGCTTAAGAGAGGAACAATTCTGTCTGGAAATGGACTCGCTCTCTCTCTCTCTCTCTCTCTCGCTCTCGCTCTCGCTCTCTCTCTCTCTCTCGCTCTCGCTCTCGCTCTCTCTCTCTCTCTCTCTCCCTCTCTCTCTCTCCCTCTCTCCCTCTCTCTCTCTCCCTCTCTCTCTCTCTCTCTCTCTCCCTCTCTGTCTCTATCTACAGTATCTGGATTTGTGACTTGCTTTCCTTCTCTCCTGTCTGTCTGTCTGCATCTCTCTCTCTCTCTCTCTCTCTCTCTCTCTCTCTCCCTCTCCCTCTCTCTCCCTCTCTCCCTCTGATCTATCTACAGTATCTGGATTTGTGACTTGCTTTCCTTCTCTCCTGTCTGTCTGTCTGCATCTCTCTCTCTCTCTCTCTCTCACTCTCTCTCCTCACCTGTCTGCTCTCTAACCTTCCGTCTCTCCCCATGCCTGTGTGTCTGTCCCCCTTTTCTCTGTCTCTGTCTTCGTGTC
Organism: Clarias macrocephalus; assembly: GCA_011419295.1. Lineage (NCBI taxonomy): Eukaryota > Metazoa > Chordata > Actinopteri > Siluriformes > Clariidae > Clarias > Clarias macrocephalus. The sequence continues at coordinate 42,500 of JAAGKR010003910.1, read as the reverse complement.
AGTCCACGGTTCCTGTGCATGACATCACCGAGCTCGTTCATCCTAATCATGGATTCTGTGATTGCTCAGATTGATGAGACCTGAAATTTGTGTGTATCTTTTGAACAGATCTGCGTCGTGGCTCCTCTTTCTCTTCTCCTCCTTCCTCTTTTTCTTCTTCTCTCCATAAAAATACGTTTTATCTTGAGGAGTAACTCAGTGACTTTCCTCATCAGATGAAGAGCTCCTGGCTGGGTGGTGGCCATGCTCTCGTCCTGCGTGTCCTGATGGAGAGAGAAAGAGAGAGAGGATGATTTCTGCAGAGAGGAGCTGGAGGTGGGTGCGTGGGCGGAGCAGCCGAGGTTAAGGGGTCTCCACGGCACTGAAGCCTGATATTCCTGCTGAAGAGACCCCTGAGGAACGCAATCGTTCTGCACCAGGACTGTGGCCTGGCCTCGCACGTCCCTCTTTAAACCTGCTTTTGTTTTTATTTCTCTGTCTCTCCATTCCTTCCTCACTTATCGCTCCTTAAGTCACTTGCTTATTTCCACATTTCTCTCTCTCTCTCTCTCGTCCTCTTGATTATTTTCTCTTTTTTAAAATAAGTTTTATGAGAAAAACAGGACAATGGTGCAATAAGAGAATGCAAGAAAAATGACATGTCACACACTCCTTTGCACACTTTGACTGTTTTTCTCGTATAACCGAATAAACGAGAAAACACGAGGACGAGAGAGAAAAAACAATACAGTTGTAATATAAAGCTGATAAATAATTAGCACAAAGTTCAGGTCAGTGTGAGTGCACTCAGGAAATAATATTTTGCGAGACCGTTCTCTCATCACATCTCACTCTCCACTAGTCTTTTTGTTTTACTTTTCATTTTTCTTTTTCAATTTTTTTTTTTGATGTAACGACATATAAGATTGGACAAAATGTTAGCAAAAATTTATAATAAAAATATAGAGAAAGACCTGTGCGAGTGGGGAAAAAAGTGCTAAATGTTCTATAGAAAGTAAAAGTTTTATATAAACTTGTTGGTGCATTTTCATCTTCATGAAAAATGTATTTACATTCTCTAAACTTGGGCAAAGAATCAAGAATTTGAAGCTTTTTTTTTTTTAAATTGTGACATAGAAAGATCACAAATCATTAACCCAAAGAATTTCTAAAAAGTAAAGTTATGCTCATAAATAATAATAATAAAAAAAGGTATTTAAGGTAATTTTTGTTATACAAATAAATTTGAAAATGAAATAAATATTTGTTGAATTAAGAAATTATCTTTAAAACCTTAATGAAAAGGCCATATTGTAAACCTATTTACAATATTATTCATTATAAAAACAAATTATGTAAATTACAAGTAGAATATAGTATTGTAAATTAATTTCTTTAACATTTCTTACACTCCAGAAAAAGTAAAAATAGTACTGTGAATACTTTTTATTTAAAAAAAAAAAAAAAGGAAACAATAAAAATAACAGATAAAGTATCATTGTGAATAAATTTATTTAGAAAAAAAGTAGTGAACTTGTAAATATTTTTTTGAATAAAGAATAAAACTGTGCAAATCATCATTTTACTTGTTTAATTTTAGTAAAAATGTGTGCAAGCACTAACACCTTTTCTGTCAAACCCCCACTTTTTGATGATATCAAAAGTAATGATTAATTGGTTAATTTTATCAATTAATTATTACATATATTATTATTATTACATATAGGTCAATATGTGTAATATTGACATATATGGTAAATATATATTTTACACCTCATTCTGCTGTATTTGCATAATCAAGTGTAACATTTGTATGATTGTGTGTGTGTGTGTTGAACTTTTCGTTGTTTCAGTAATGTAAAGGTTGAGAAGTCAAAACCGGCTAAACCAAGTAAAAGTTTCAACAAACCACACACACACACACATGATGAGGCGGAGATGATGATGATGATGATGATTATGATGTTTACTCCAGTGGATATGATTGTGCAGATGAAGCTGGAGGCTCTTTGGGGACATGTCCCGCGTGACACGAGCTGATTAATGGTCTCACTGTAGCGTGTGAATGTTTGCAGTGTGAGAATAAATCTGTAGTTAAAGTCAGAAGGTGTGAGGTGTTTAACGGCAAGCTGGAGGAAACCGCAGGAGACGTGTCGGGAACGCATCGGCGGCGATTTAAATGGCGCGCCAAGAGCACCCTGCTAACCGATTGCTAATGTCCATGCATGTCCTGTTTTCTTAAACTTTTCCTCACTGCTCTCAGAGGAGCCCTTTAGCTCTCAGGATCAGCAATGCTAATTACCTAGCCAGAACAACTACACATACAGTACACACACACACACACACACAGCTAATGGTGTCTGCCACAAGTGACGAGGAAGGTCAAGCTTAAATGTACTTTTTGACTGGTATTGAAGCCTCATGGGACATTTTTTGTGTGTGTTTTGATTGCAAGTTAAATTAGCTTATTTAACATTTCTGATGTTAACTGGTAGCGATAAGTGAATTCATAGTGTTCTGGGTTTATTTTTTCCTTCTCTCGTCCTTTTATACGTGAAAGATGATCTTATCCTCGATATATTTTTAGACACGCTAATATGTGAGCATAAGAAGCACAAAATGATTTAGCACATGACTAGCATCCACAGTCAGGCAACACATACACACGCACGCTATACTGTTAGCTAGCCGCGACTGTGTATCCTCAAGATTTGAACCCGACTGAGGAAATAATGACACATCGTCTGCAACCTGCGAGTGTTCCCACAAAGCTAACACTCTGATATAAACACCGCTTCACTTTTCTTTCCCAGCTTGACAAAACCCACAACTCTCACAAATTAGCCGCGCCGTGTCTCGGCAAACTCGCACCTCTGCTGCTGCCATAACACAATCAAGGAAAAGAAAAGCTTGTTGTGCGTTCACCGTGTTTACGAGACACGAACGGTCCACTTTTCTGACAGGTTTGACTGAGTTAATGAGCTGTCTGACACCACTTTTTTTTTTTTTTTTTTACACCACAGGGTTTTCCACAGGGTTAGCGCTTGATGCTAAACGTACGCTGTAAAATCTCAACATAGTCATGCATAACCCACCGTCTGTTAATAAAGCAATGGCAACAAATCTGAAGTATTTCTACCATTCCTCACCTTTTATATCATTTTAAGGCACCATAGCTACTTGCTAGCTTGCTAAATACTGTACCATACCTAGCATTTACGATTCCCTGTTGCCTAGCAACTTTCTGTGCTTCAAAGTCATCAACATTAGGCTAATAAAATAACATTATGCTAATGGTATTTTATATTACACACTTGCCATATTAAACAAGATGCCCTAACTAATGATCTCGTTAGCTAGGGTGTAATACAGACAACATAAAGGCAAAAAAGACAAAAATGGAGGCAAAACGGACAGAAATATTAATAAAGTTTACCTCAGATTTGATTCTGTGCAGCTGAAAATGGCACCTAGCACCAACGGCTAGCATCATAGTTAGTATTGTGTACTTGAAGATTTGAAAGAATTTAAGGTTTTAGCATTTTTAGCTGCCGTAACATCAACAAGATCGGGAACTAGCTTAAAAAAGTTACTGTTTTTTTTTTTAATTTTATTGTTAGCAAAGTGAAAATATTATAGAAAGATATTCCTTTTCATCACAGTACACGGTCACTGGTTATTTTCGTGTAATGGCACAACACAGTGTTTTATTACAAATTTAAATCAACCCTTAGCGCTAATTTAGCGATTGTGTCCAGTCAGAAAGTGGGCATAAGAGCAGCTCGACAGGCTGAACGAAACGTAAAGTTGTGATTTTAGAGTCAATTGACCTAACGATTGGGTGGAGAAAGTGTCATGAGATCAGGCAGAGCTGTTATTAGCACTGAAACATGCTAGCGGCGCTGCTGCCAAGCCGCCGCTTTAGGTTTGTTATTATGAGACGTAGGTTAAGGAGCTGTGGAGTGACTGGACAGAGGAGCTGCTTTGATCAGAGAGTCGCTGTTTCTCCGTGTGCTGGTGTTCCTAATGACAGGAAACTCCAGGACTGGCTCAGGTAACGCTAAAGTGCTTTTCCATTGTGCCACAGCATTAAATCGCTGTTAACAGATCCTCTATGAAACCCCCCCCACACACACATTTCTCTGTCACCGCGTTCTGCTTTTTGCGATTTATTTCCTAATGAAATTCCGAATTAACTTTTTTTTTTTTCAGTTTAAACATCATTTACCTCGGTTGGTATGTTTTCATTTTAGTCAACATTTTCCTACTTTACCCTTAATGGCGTGCTGATAGCAATGATTAAGCCATCATTTAGGCGATACTTACAGAGTGATGCAGCGGCGCTTTAGTGTTTTCCTCTCTCGTCTCCTCATTTGTACGCTCTACTCAATAAGCTACTATACAGATCAGCTTCCCAAGTTCGCCGCAGTTTAGTAGCTCACTAACTAACTGAGTCGAGTCTCTGATGTAACTCAGTGTTTAATAGCCGGTTGCATTGCATTCTGGGACTTTGATAACACCGTTTAGACAAACATTTCCACTGCTTATACCATTAGTTAATCTCCTATTAATGGTGCAATAGGTAAGATGGGGGATCTAATGGTTAGCTGGGTTTGACATTTTTGACGTCAATAATTCATGCCATTATTCATGAAGCTCCGCCCCTGGAATATTAGATTACCCATACTGTATAGTGTCTACAAAATGATTGACAGCTGGTGCATCCAAACACAAGCACGCAGTCCAGATTCGAGTCAAACCTGTAATCAAAATGATTTTTTCCCATAGAATTAATAAACTTTTACTAAGGTGACAATGTAACCTATTAATTACTGAACTTTTTTTTCCCCTTTTAATCATATTCTACATATCTTCCAAGTAAAATTAATAAATAGAGAAAAATAGACTAATAGATCATCAAAACGATGCCTATGCCTTTATCCTATGGTGGAAGAGAATTGCAAAACAAAATGCAAATGTATTATGTTTTGGGGGTTTTGCATTTTGTTTTCGGTTTAGCTGTTTTTGTTTTGCACTTCTGGGCCATCGTATTATGCAGAGCAGCTAACATTTATCTCATTACACATACGAGCAGTTGAGGGTCTCGCTCAAGGGCCCAACAGTGGTGTAGCTTGTAGTGCTGGAGTTTTACAGTTACTCTGTTACATTTACTTGAGTAGCTTTTTTGAAAAAACAAACAAAAAAAACTTTTATGAGTAGTTTTTTACTTTTACTTGAGTAGATTTGTGAAGAAGAAACGCTACTCTTACGCCGCTACATTCGGCTCCGCTCGACTCGTTACTTTTCTAACCGTTTATTCTACACACGCAGCCGGTGGCTCTACCGCATGACTGTTTCACCAATCAGACGCAGCAACAAAAATCACATGACTCCGTTTGACCAATCAAGTCTTCAGCCGGTGTTCTATAAATTCCTCCTACCTGTGAATCCGTTCTACATATACTCACATGCGCATGCGCAAACAAGATGATATATACGTTGTTTAATATACAAGTATATTTCAGTACAGAATTAATCGCCAACACACGTGTTGTACATTTTTTATGCATCGCTGGCATCATATACAAAGCATTTAGGTTTTGCTAATGCTGCTTCCATATTTGTAGATGTCTGGTGAGTTTAGAGGCACCCCAGTCATCCATCATAGCAGCACTCGAATTTGAACATTCTGAGATTTTAATAAAAAATATTTTCCCACTGAGAGAACTTCAGAACATCTTGGGTCACAGTGGTACTAAATCAATCTCTGATCTCAACTCACATCTGAGGAATACGTTTAGGATTGTGGCTTTTGTCTGTGACTACAAAATCAGGCCAAAATCTCTACACTGTAATGTTGACCTAAGAATGATGGAACCACTCGGCTCTTTGGATTCTGCAGAAACATTTTACTTCTGTGCCAGGATACGATACTGTCTACAGAGATCCACAGATAATCCTGTTAACCTCGTGTGTTCTTAAGGTGATCAGGTTGTAGAAACATCTATAATATGGATTATTCTGGAGCGTGCAGAGTGGACTTGAACTTACCTGTCCTCAGTTACAAAAGACGTTATGCTTATCGAATTAGATTATGGACGGGCTTTGGAGGTCGACGTGCTCAGGATGTAACGCATCAAAGGGAGAAGGTCCGAGTTTCTCCGAGTGCATTCTAAATTTACATCTCCAAAGTCCAAGGCTTTACAGACTTCTATCAGGATTGATCTAAGATTTAACAAAAATATCATGATATGGCTTTAAACTCTGGTCTGGAAAGCTCGCCGCACGTGATGGTCAGATAAACTCAGCTATACACATCTGTGAATGGACAAGTGAGACGGAGAAAGAGCGAACCTGTGATGTGCCCGCAGAAATAATAAACCAAAAGTCAAACTGTATTAAAAAGCTCCTGATACGTTACTACCGCGGACGCTGCCAAACCCAGACGAGCTCCCCGGTTCCCCCCGGGCCGCACTTTCATAATAATAATTAGAGAGAGCGGGAGAGGAAAGTGAAAGCGAGCGCGAGCTCAGATCTGTGTTTTAGCTCAAACATGTCGAGCGGCTTTGAAATCTAAGAAGTAATGGCTATCAGCAGGAGGGCAGAGCGTGTGGGTGTAAGACTGGCCACGTGGGAAACACCGCCATATGTAGACTGGATTAAGGCCATAGACAATTAAAGATGAGAAGTGCATGCGCGTATCCACATCCGCAAGCGGGGCGCATTAAATAATGTCCGGATCCAAGGGAACTAATGTGGTCGTCATTTAAAAAAAAAAAAAAAAAATCTGCTGTTCATTTTTTTTATTTATAACGAGTCCTATTATAACTTCATGCTAAAATTATTCATGTCAATGTTGGCTGAGATTTTGAAATCTAATTTCGCCTGCTACTGTACGCAGCAGCAGGAGATGTGTAAGAGCATTAAAAGTTACACTGATGGCATTTTTTACCCTGTAACATGCCAGACAAACAGGGATTTTGGGTTTAACATTTTAAGCGAACAAGCCCAAAGGAAAATGATACCATTATTCATTTTGTGCAACGTCATGTCACTTCATGTTGTTGAGAAATCTATAGTAGCTGTCTGTTAATAGCTAAGCTCCTTCCTTTAGATAAAACGGCCAAGGTTCTGGGGTAGATCAGAAGGTCAGGGGTTCGAGTCCCATCATCATCATGCTGCAGTGGGCCCTTGAGGAAGGCCCTATTTGCTCCAGCGGTGCCATATCACCGCTGATGCTTTTCTCTTAAACCCCAGTCACTTAACTGGAATATAGAAAGAAAAGACATGAACTCTGCTGTAAAGCACATGTAACAATAATAGTAATTATTTATTATGTAATTAATTGAGTGCTGGTGGCATTAGTGGTTAGTACTGTGGCCTCGCACATCCAGGGTTGAGGGTGAGCCTCCGGTCTGTGTGTATTTGCATGTTCTCCTCGTGCTTGCTGGGTTTCCTCTGGGTACTCCGGTTTCCTTCCACAGTCCAAAGACATGCAGATTAGACTAAATGACATTTCCAAATTCCCTGGTGCGTTCGATCGTGTGTTCGTGTCCCCTGAGATGGACTGGCATCGTGTCCTGAGGACCCAGTACAGGATAAGTGCTATAGAGAATGAGTGAGTCAGTGAGTTGTTACACAATGCTGTTATATTATAAAGACTATTATAGAAAACTTATAGAAAAAATCACTTTCATTTTCTCTCTCATCGTCTAAACCCCCCCACGAGGCGGGGTACACTCTTGACAGGCTGCAAATCCATCACAGGGCACACGCACTCATACACTCCCTCGCACGCTACGGGCAATTTGGGAACGCCAGTTAGGCTAATCTGCAGGTTTTTGGACTGTGGGAGGAAACCCGAGTACCCGGAGGAAACCATGCAAGCACGGAGAGAACATGCAAACTCCAGAGACACAGAGACGGGAATCGAGCCCAGACCCCGGAGGTGCAAGACGACAGTGCTAACTGACAGTAATTAGAAAAAATCTAATTACACTAAAAAAAATTTACATTTAAAATTAAATTAAGCCAAAGATTTAAAGAATTTGCAATGAAATGAGATGTAAACTAGAAACTGTGTCTAATAAAATAAAAATAGAAATTTATGAAAGTGATGAAAATGAAAAATGAAAGTATACAGTGTGGGGAGTATAAAGGTCAAATAAATAAATAAATAAATAAATAAATAAATAAATAGTGTATTTTATAGCAGCAGGGAGTGAGCTGTATGATATTGATGACATCATAGATTTTGAAACATGACTGAAAATATTATATCTTCATAATATGATGTTCATCATTGCACAATTTAGTGCCGTGGCCATGAAAGATCGGCTTATTATCTCATTTGTTCTAATCTTAATAAAAAGTGAACAAATACAGAAACGATTTCTCAAGTATATTTAATCTTGAAGCTCTGTGATTGGACTTCTGATAAAGCCAGAGTTTCATAAATCTCTTTTTTAAACATCTGTATTTGACGGGGCTTCTTCTCCAAAGAAAACACAAGCACTAAGCGACTTAAAACACACACACACACACACACACACACACACACACACACACGAACGCAAAAGCCACAATTGCAGGTTGTGTGCATACGAGCAACGCTCATTGTTACAGAGCAAACATTTTCAGTCGTATCTGATGTTGTTTTCACAGCGCAGACAGAAAGTTTAGTACAGAAATAATTGACTTTATTGCCTCTGGTTTATAGCGCGGCTCCATCGCGAACACTCGGCCCAGTGAAACTCTCCCGGCTCTGGGTCTGGGCACGCGTGTTTATCTGAGGTGCACGTGGACATGAAATTTATGACTGTTATTTAAAAAAGGACAAAAAAGGAAAAAATAAAGTGCTGCTCGTATTATATCTAAATTTTTCGCTGACCAAACCCCAGAATCAACAGCTCGCTTCTCTTTAAATAAATAAAGTCTGCATGCTTTTAGGTTTTTTAAAAATATCTTCTAAAACAAGAGCTCCGCTATTTATAACGCAACAAGTACACAATGTGAAGTATGTTTCAGTAAAAGTCGTAAATTTATTTGGGGGCGACTTTTACCGCGGTTTTACGGCCTTTTATTGCAGAATGAGTCAAGAGACAGAAGAGGCACTAATTCATGCTAAAGTGAATATTTGTGGACGTCTCTGCCATGAACGTCATCACTTAATGCTTCAAAAACACATGATGGGGATAACATTTTAGTTTTTTATTAGTAACTAGCAGCATAATGTGATACTTTTCTCTAACACATTGCACTAATACTAATGTACTGTGTGTTTGTTTTTTTTTTACTGACCATCAATGCAACTGTGCGTGATTTTGCTTTACTTTTACTTGAATTGTAGATCAAGCATGTATACATTTTGGCCTTCTGTGTACTGTATAATCAAAATCATTCTGTTATAGATGCTTTATAATCTGTGAATCATTGTTTAATTAATTTTTTATTTGTTTATTAATTTTTATTATAAAAACAAATATTAAAAACAAGAAAACAACTTGTTTTTTTTTTCAACATTTCTTTCCAAAACCAAAAGAAAAAACAGACAACCAGCGCTTACCATTTAAATTCTTTTATCAGACAAAAGTAATATGAACCGGCCTCCCAGGGACTCCTTTAATGGCCCAAACATGTAGAAATGTCTTGAAGCGAGGTCAGGACTGTACTGAGGATGTGGCAATAACTCCCAGCCGAGATCCTGTAACGTGCAAGTGGTGTTTCTGAGTGATTGTGAATGATTTTCAAGGATCAGACATTCCTCTCGCTGAATGTTCACAGGATCGTCATTCATAGACGGACGGCCTCCTTTAAAACGTTTGCATCGTTCACATGTTTTACTGCGGCTGAGCGTCTCATCACCGTACAGTGTTTAATGTCTTCTGTAAATGTCAATCACTTTTACGCCTTCATTTACCGGAAATTTCATCACAAGTCCCGGCTTGACTCGAACGCCTTTCCTATTTTTAAACTGATAAATGGGAAAATATATGAAAAGATATTTTTAACTCAGCTGAAGTGAGTTAAGTGAAACTCACGTATAACGTATAAAACATTTTGATTAATCAGGTTTCCATTTTAATGATGTCTGCGTTAGCAATGTGTTTTCTTGTTCGTCTGAACCCCTGACTAGCGGAGAGACGCGTCTGTGACACTAAGCAGTGTGTTAAGGAACACGCAGACGTCTGCAGCTGTGAGAACCCTATTGAAGACAGACGAGTGCAGGACCACATATCTGCCTCCATATCAGCCGTTTCACTTCCACAAGCTCGTTTTAAGGAGCGTGTGAAGCTCTACACGGCTGTTTGTCATGATCGATCTTGACGAGTCTTTCTGTCTCTTTCCATCACTCAATCAGCAGCGCGGCCTGGGCCGATCCGGATGCCTCGTCTGTTCTGTGAGGCGAGGGAGGTGGTGATGGAGGACGGAGAAGATCGAGCAGGTGCTTCTGGCCACCGCAGGATTGTGTTTTTCGCCTAAAGGAAACTCTTGAAGCCACTCTGCAACTAAACATTTAGGTGTTTGTTCATTTTATTCTTTCTTTCTTCAATCATTAGATCATCAATGTGCAACTTCAAGGGAACTGATCAAATTAAAGTGCATGTTTTTTTTTTCTTAATTCACTTTCATCGGCACAAATTAAACACAAGCAGTTTAAACCACTGTTTAAATGCTACAGCCTTTACTGTTAGTGTATACAGTTAAGTGCAAATGTTTGTACCCCCCAGGACAAAATGACATCATATAGCAAATGAAATCTTCTTGAATCTATCCAAACATATCTACAATTTCTTAAAACAAATAAAGCACGGTGTAAAGCACGGTACAAAAACATCTCCCGAGAGCAACTTCTCCCAACCATTCAAGCCCAGTTTGGTGACGAACGTTGCCTTTTCCAGCACGAAGGAAAAAGTGATAACTAAGTGGCTCAGGGAACAAGACATGGTCATTTTGGGTCCTTGGCCAGGAAACTCCCCAGCCTTTAATTCCATTAAGAACTGAATTGTCAGTTGAATTGTCTGAATTGAACTGAGAACTGATTTGTCAACCGAATTGTTAATCCTTAAGAGGTGAGTGGACAAACAAAACCCCACTAATTCAGACAAACTCCATGTATTGATTATGTAAGAATGGGCTGCGCCTGCGCCAGCAGTCAGGGTGTGGCCTAGAAGTTGATTGACAGCACGCCCGGGTCAACACTGCAAATATTGGATCTTTGCATAGACTTAATGTAATTGTCAATAAAAGCTTTTGACTCTTTCTGAAATACTTATAATTATACTTCAGTATACCAGAGTAACATCTTACAAAAAGATCTAATAACACTGAAGCAGCAGACTTTGTGAAAATGAATATTTGTCATTCTCAAAACTTTTGGCCCCTGGCTGTATTCTTATTTTCAGGAAATTGTAGATAAATGTAACTGATAAATGTTCGAGATACTTTCACTTGATATAATTTGTGGTTTCTCCGGTTTATAAATTATTTATATAATCAGCGCCGGTGTGTCTTTCAACAAGAGAATGTAGTGTATAACATATGGTAGAGTAATAATAAATATCAAGATGAAGAAATATTTAAAACTTTAAACTGATATGACTCTAATTGGATTTGATCATTTTTGTGACTTCGGAAAAGAAAACCCCATCGTCTAGGTGCTAAATAAATCATATTGTCTCATAAGGATGTGCAAACTTTTGCACTCGGCTGTTCCGTGCAGTACGATAGGTAACGATCCAGACCTTTACTCTTAATACGGATGTTTGTTTGATGGAAAGGAAAGCGAGAGTTGGTCTGTAAATTGCTGAATGGAGAGTGAAGAGTGACGTGCTCCAGCCTCGGCATCAGTCATTCGTTTTATTGGCTTTGACGGTATCGTTTGCTGGCGCTCTTTTCCCACACCGCCATCTCGCCAAACAGCTCGACTCGGGCCAGAAAGCTGCCATACAATAAGATCAACAGGCCTGATTTACACGGCGTTCACTCAGCCGGGGATAAAAGAGTGGAGTTTTGCAAAGTCGAATGAAAACATGTCTGGACTATGAGTGTAAATCAAAATCCGGGCACACACACATACGCACACATACGCACACATACGCACACATACACACACACACACACACACATACACACACATACACACACATACACACACACACACACACAGACATGGTCCTTGGTGAACATTTGCATCATTACTTGTACGCCTGCATTCACCACTGCTGTGGCTTTGGGGTCTGAAATCGAGCCTCAGGAAACCAAGTGCAGAAACACTGAAGAGCAGATCAAAGCCTTCGACTACTGCTTATTTTCCTTCTTCCTCTATCTGAAAGGAGAAAAACAGCTCTTTCCCTCTAATTACACAGCCTTGTCTAGGGCTACGTTTATCTGGGACGGATTTGGTAGTACCTGTATTTCATCTTGTCGGACAGTTTTGATTAAGTGAATATAAAACTATTTTTTTTCCCCCGATGTAATAATACGTCGCTGCCTTTGCTAAGCGAGCTCAGGGTCCTGCACAAATACTTCTCTTCCCTTCACAGCGGTTCTATAATGACCGAAGCAACTGATTTCACTTCCTGCCCTAATGAAGAAAACCCCCGTGCACTGAAACGAGAACCTTTTAACAAATAAATATCTAAATAGCGCTCGCCGTTCCTCTTCCTCAGATCTGTTTGGAGTGTTTTATGACCTTATTTCGACCACACAGCGTTTCCAGAAACCTCTGGCCCCTCGGACTGCTCTACGTTACCTATATATCCTGAACTAAATTAACTTCATTTTATAGACGTAAACAGTCTCTGGCCAAGCGTGAAGGATTTTCTGTTTAGCAAATCTGTGTCGAGGCAAACGTACAACAGAGTGAGAGGAAGTTTATAAAGAGGATCTCGAACGTGTGGCTCTGTGGGCACGCGACCTCAGAAAGAACACAAACATGGAGGTTTTCGTGCTTTATTTACAGAGCTTAGGATGTTTTATATTTGAATTATGGATAAGTTGCTTCAAAATGGTGTTAATGTAAATTAATGTACAATAGTGTCCATAAAATTGACAAATAAATATTGATTTAAACTTGCATTTGTGCATTAACTGTGCTGTAATGTGAAATTAAACCATTTAAGTATTATAAAAATAATTTTATTGAACATTCAGGGCACACATGCGTACACACAGCCACTCATTCATGTGCGAAATTTGGGAATATCAGTTATCTGAACCTGCATGTCTTTGGACTGTGGGAGGAAACCCAGCTATAACCCAGGAGGCAGGAATCGAACCCTGGACCCTGGAGGTGAAGGGCACACTGCCAGAGTGGTTGAATAATATTTTATTTAATTAGTTTCAGCCTTTATTCATCACATAGACACTACAGTATACGGACAAAAGTATTTGTCCAAGCCTGCAATGACATTGTATTCAAATACATACACTTCAACATGGAGTCTGTCCCCCTTTTACATCTATAACAGCTTCCACTCTTCTTGGAAGGCCGTCCACAAGATTTCGGAGTGTTTCTGTGGGAATTCCTATTCATTCATTCTGTAGAGCGTCAATGAGGTCAGGCACTGATGTTGGATGAGAAGGCCTGGCAATCTCCGTTACAGTTCATCCCAAAGGTGCTCGATGGGGTGGAGGTCAGGGCTCTGTGTTCGGGCCGGTCGAGTTCTTCCACACGGAACTCATCAAACCATGTCTTAATAGTCCTTGCTTCGTGTACTGGGGTACAGTCATGTTGGAATAGAAAAAGGCCTTCAACAAACTGTTGCCACAAAGTTGGAAGCACAGCATTGTCCAAGATGTCTTGATATGCTGAAGCATTAAGATTGCCCTTCACTGGGGATATAGGGCCTGATTGATTGAAACACCTGATTGAATTCAATAATTAAGACAGTTGGCCAAATAGATTTTTCGATATAGTGAACATTACTGAGGGGTGAAATTCTTTATACTTCCTATTGCAGCTTTCTTAGCAGATTGGGGTCAGAGCGCATTGTTAGCCATTATGCAGTACTTTGCAGGGCCTTGCTCAAGGGCCCAACAGCGGTGACTTGGCGGAGCTGGGGCTTGAACCACAGACCTTCCGATTAGTTAACCAGAGCCTTAACACACTGAGCCACAACATACATACAGACAGACAGACAGACAGACAGTACAGTACAGTACAGCACAGCACAGACCAAAAGTCTGGACACACCTTCTCATTCAAAGAGGTTGAATTTGTATTATGGCAAGAAAAAAGCAGCTAAGTAAAGAAAAACGAGTGGCATCATTACTTTAAGAAATGAAGGTCAGTCAGTCCGAAAAATTGGGAAAACTTTGAAAGTGTCCCCAAGTGCAGTCACAAAAACCATCAAGCACTACAAAGAAACTGGTTCATCCGAGTCACCAGCCTCAGAAATCGCAGGTTAACAGCAGCTCAGATCAGAGAGCAGGTCAATGGCACACAGAGTTCTAGCAGCAGACACGTCTCTAGAACAACTGTTAAGAGGAGACTGTGTGAATCAGGCCTTCATGGTAGAAGATCTGCTAGGAAACCACTGCTAAGGACAGGCAACAAACAGAAGAGACGCGTTTGGGCTAAAGAACACAAGAAAGAACACAAGAAAGAAAACGCGCTGAATGAGAAGGGGTGTCCAAACTTTTGCTCTGTACTGTACATACATACAAAAAATTGAGCCACAAATTATTAGATTTTATACTATGCACACACACACACACACTTACAGTATATACACTGATCAGCCATAACATTATGACCACCTGCCTAATATTGAGTTTTACCCCTGTTTTGAGTTTACTGATGCACACTGAGGGTGAAGGCCGGCTGACCTATGTAGTCCGATAGTGTGCTAGTGTTGATCAGTGCATTACTGTTTTGGTGGCACACGGGGGACCTACTCAATATTATGCAGGTGGTCGTAATGTCATGGCCGAACAGTATATATATATATATATATAAATGAAATGTATAACTCACGAAGAAAGAAGTGTTTTCCAGTAGGAGTGAATTCTGTAACGCTTTTCTGACGGAACCTTTTTGGCCCTTGCGGCTGTAGGTTGTTTGGCTGTCTCCTAGCAACCGCAGTGCGCGTGGACTCTTCTCACCATGGTAACAGACCGCGCTCGAGCGGCTGAAGCTCGCGAGCAGAGCAGATTAGCATCATAGCTTGGTGACGTTTAACTCCGTTTAACTCGCGTATTTTCTCCGGGTAAGTCATTCAAGCACACGAGTGTGTGTGTGTGTGTGTGTGTGTGTGTGTGTGTGTGTGGTGTACAGCGTTAAAAAGAAGTGACTGTTTAGAGTTGATTATGTGCTGTGTAACGGCGTCGCTGATTAATTTCCATGTTCATTAGTTTATTAACGTAAACAGGAAGCGCGAATGTACTTCACGTGACGGTCACATGACCACATCGACGATTGTGCGACTACTGGAAACATAATACTACACATTGCTCACATTATTTAATTAAGTTTTTAAAAAGTGCACAGATAACATGGTTTGAGGAGTGTGTACATGTTTTGGGGCCCCTTATATATAATTCATTCATTCATTCATTCATTCATTCATTCACTCTTCTTCTATAGCGCTTATCCTGTAAACAGAGTCACAGCCTGGAGGGTACAGTAGGTATCCCAGGAGACAGTAAACTCCACTCACACAGACCTGAGGCGGGAGTCGACTCCTCGAACCCTCAACCCTTCTCTATTATCCATCCGGCACATTTCAATACATCAGTAACCGACTTGTAGCTTATAATTCACATTGCTTAGGACAGATCTGTGATAAAGAAAAACTCCACCATGAATGAGATAAAATCAGTCTAATTATCCTGGAGTAGCTGTGAGGTTTGAGTGCTGCTTGTGTGATGTTCGGTGCTGTATTTCATGGAGATGTTATGACCAGTGCAGATCCAGCGATGAACATTTTTTCAACCTACGAACAAGTCTTCAACCTACAGTATGTGTGACTAAAAGCATAAGAGTTAAAGTTTTTTTGTTGTTGTATGGTGTCATATTAATGATAAATCTGAACTGAAGTGAACTTTTATTTGCAATCTGCACACACTTATATGTACATGGGAATTTTTTGTCAGTTCACTCAGTCAAGATGTAACACAACCACAATTAGTGCAATGAAATAATAAAGAATCTGATGTAGTATTAGTGGGGAAAGTAACAATAGACTGTATAATAAGACAGGTGAGGGAGTTCTGATTATCTCCACCAAGTCCTGCTTATCCATAAATGGGCAAATAGGTGGAGTGAACAGATCATAGCTGTTATTTGGAATATGCCAACGCACCTCGGTGTTAATTGGATTTGATTGCATGCCGTCGTCTGTGCGCTACATGCCGTTACGTGTCGACTTATTCATTGCTACAACGATTCCAGTTAGCTGGTTCGCTAAAATGATGCATACTGTAGCAGAGAGCTAATTGTTTAACACCCAATATGCAGCTGTGACTCATTTCAACCAAGTCCCTAATTAGGCATAATTTCATGCCTAATTTTATGACTTGGAAGACCCCGGTATATTTTATTTTATAGACCCTTTGGATATTTTAACATTCAGCTTATTGGGATTGACTTACTTATGGAACTGCACATTTTGGCACTACATTGGACTCAGTTTTCATAACCAGAGGTTGCTCTTTGGTTACACAACAAGCTCGACCTGGCAAGTTAGGGATCTATCAGTCTGATCGATGTGAAAATTTAAGCTTTCGAGTGAGGATTAGGATTAAAGTGCTGCTGCATCAGTTTCTCCAGATAAAGATGAAATAAATATTACAATGTGACTTAATGATTTCTTTTTTAGTTTTATTTTTACAACCCGAGGTCTCCACATTGAAGATGGGCGTGGCTCTGGCACGAGCGCTCCGGTGGAGCAAACCTGACCACTCAAAAACCTGTGAGCTGATGGATACGCCGCTGAACGAAGCTTTACTGGAGCACATTGTCCACTTCGTGGAGCAGTTTAGCACCAAACACCCACATGAAGCCACGCTGCCATTCACAGAGCCTCTGCAGTGGAGCACCGCTCTGCAACCTTCTGATTTCCACTCTGAATACGACGTGAGGTAGGTTAACACCTGGACACGTGGAATCTAGCTTGGAAGGCAGCTTGGAAAAGTATTGGCACCTTACATGGAACATACAGCTCTTGTGTTGTGCATCGTTCATTTGGTGTTGCACTTCCAATGGTTGTAACATTCTTAAATAAAGATACACGAATTTTCTAAATCTTTCCTTGACATATGTGTAAGGTATTAAATCACATTAAAAATCGTGCACAATACGGTGCAATACAGAAACATAAAATATAAAATATGCGCTTCTTTGATTTGGGTGAAGTATCTGGGTTAAGATCATAACCGTGAAATCTGAGGTTTGGTCATAAATTCAAGGCTGTGGAATATAATATTTGTACCACATTGTGCAAAATTATGTTCCAGGCACATTTAATCAGAACACAAATAATAAACTGTAATATTAATATCCAGTGCATGACATAAACACAGCTGTGGTCGCTGCCCTTTTGTAAGATGAGTTCACATGCACGTACGTACTGTACATGCATCTGGATATATATCTGAGAGTCGGAGAGACCTGACACAGATGCTCTTTTACGTGAACTTCTAAGAACTCCAGAGAAGCACTAAAACACTGACACAAACTCAGAATGTTCTGTGCTTTTTTTGCTGGCAGTCCACACACATCAGTAATCATCACTACATCAGCCGTAAAGAGACGAGGGACTTGTGATAGCTGACCTCTTTATAGATCCAGATCTTGATAAGTGTTAATTAGCTGACTGAAATGTCCAGGACATGAGGTTTCTCCAGGACCTGCTTGGCGAACCATAAGCTTTAAAACGTATCATTCATAAATTAAAAGTCTTTTAGCTCTTTTATTGCTGACCTACTTTATTCCAAGCTCGTGTCTTGAACACCAAGTTTATTCACACTTTGGTTGCTGTTTGTCAGTGACTCTTCGGTGCAGTCCCAGGAAACCGATCCTGACGGACATCCTCTTCTCCACATGACGACTCCTGACATCTCCGTGCGCTGCTTCAGTCAGCTCTCCAAGCTTCTTCTGCTTGCTCATGACATAAAATTCAAGGAGGTGCAGACTTGTTTAGAAGGTATATGCAAATACTTAAACTTAAATAATTCTTTTGATTGTGTAAAGCTGCTTTGCGACAATAATTGTTAAAAGCGCTATACAACTAAAATTTTATTCAATTCAATTGAAATACGGAATTTTATGTACTGTATACTGATTTAAGGAACTTTTATTTTTATCTTTCATATATAAAATGTTTTATTCCTTTTACACTGGAACATCTTGCTAAAAATTACTCTATTTATTTAAAAAACTAAACATCATATCTTTTTCTATTTAACTTTTTCTTGTTTCACTTAGGAAACAAGTTAATTCTTAATATCACTTATGCTGTAACAGTATTTTTTTGCAACAGCATTTTTTTTCCTAATGTCGACGTTCATCAAGGTTCTATGTTAGGCCAACTGCTCTTTGTATTCTTTGTATTTAAAAAAAAATATATGTTTAATAATTATAAGGGGTGTTCAAAAGTGATTGACATTTACAGAAGTCTTCAAGCACAGTACGGTGTTGAAACTCTTAGCCGAAGTAAAACATTTGAACTGTGCAAACATTTTAAAGAAGGCCGTTGGTCCGTCAATGACGATCACGGCCAATGTGGCTCGGAGCACACTGCAGTCGTGAACGTTGAGAACATTTAACAAGTGGAACGCCTGATCCTTGAATTACTAAAGACTTGTTGCCAACTTGCAGAAGAGACAAAATCATTTAATGACACCTCCACTGTACAGTCCTGACCTCGCTCCAAGCCTTTCCCCACGTTTGGAGGCTGGTGTTCATTCACATTCAGATGTGAATCAGGCAGACCGATCACGGCTCCGGCGTACTAAGAAAACTTTCTACCTTGATGGTGTCGAAGCACTAGTGAAACACTGGGATAAGTGCATTAGTGTAGCAGGGGATTATATAGAGTATAACTGTGTTCCCGGTTTGACTCGAACATGCCTCATATAATACTTTTTTTATTTGCTCAGCTAACAGGAACCCTGTGGAGAAAATCCTCGGGTCTGACATCGGCAGAGAAGAAGAACAGGAGTCGTCCGAGGCCAGAATCCGACTCCAGCTCATCCTGCAGCAGTTGGACACACAGCTACTCGACAGCTCCATTCAACATTTCTCACAGTATGACCTGAACACGTCTACAAGCACACACACACACACGCACACACATAGTCTTATTGAATTACCTGTGTGTGTGTGTGTGTGTGTGTGTGTGTGTGTGTGTGTGTGTGTTGTGTGTGACACTCAGGGATGCCAGGATGAATCCCGCTTCTGTAAAAAGTGAAGTCGAGCTGCTGCAGGGTGTGTGCAGAAAGGAGCAACGGCTAAAATCTGTGCGCTACACATCAGGTTCGGATTATCCTCCTCTCTCTCTCTCTCTCTCTCTCTCTCTCTCTCTCTCCTCCCATTCTTTTCCACTCCATCTCTTCCTTCCTGTCCCTCATAAAATTTCTAATCGCTCCTTTTGGACATTTGTTTCTCTCGCACACAATACATTGTGTTTTGCTTTGCAAAGAAATCCAACACACACACCCACACCTACACACTGACACACACACTCACACACTCACACACACACTCATTTGAAACCTGTGAACGCACCAGGGACAAATTGGAAGCTTCTGTACAAACAGCATCGGAGCGGATCGAGCGATGATGCGCCGGAGTGTTTGGAGAAGGTGATTTATCCGGCAGAGAAATCAGGGCCATGTGAGGCAGCTCCTCGCTGAGCCATCAGTCATCCTCGGTGGCAGCTCAGCAGTAGGGATCCGCTGCCCTCTGCCCTGTTTTTTTTTTCATTTACCTCATTTTCAGCCTCCCATGATGAATGCTTTACTGCACACACACATCTCTTACCTGCTGAGCCACACACCGACCATCATATGGCAGTCTGTCAAGACAATAAATAACATCCATGATCTTATTCTCTCTTTCTCTGGCTTTGGTAGCTGAACAGTACATGCTGATTGATAGTTGTGACTTTTTTCCTGATAAAATGTAAACTTATTTTTATCCATGAAGAATAACATGTTAATAACAATGAAGAGCAGAATGTGTTCCTGATAGCTCATCTGTATATACAGTAAACTCCATGAAAGGAACTGAGTACTAAACTGTGAAAAAAAAAAGGCAGACGTGGAAGAAATGACCAGCATCTGAAAATCTAGAGACAAATGACAGACAAGCTGCATTAAGCTTGTTAAAGAAAAATAATGTGACATGAACGCACAGGAGGATTAAAAGATGTACATTATCCTCAAGTGGTCACGGCAGAACGAACCAGTTTATAAATCATTCAGGATGTCAGATTGAGTCATGATTATGTATGCTAAGGCTTCCTGAGCTCAGCTCAAACACGTCACTGGTGTTCGGTCGAAGTTAAAGAACAAGCGTATAGCCAGGGGTTAAACTAAAGAAAGAGCAGCAGCAGCAGCAGCAGCAGCAGCACAACAACCCCTCCATCTTTGGTTTATGTGAATGGAAAGTCTCCTGCATTATGGTTTATAAATCACAGCATGGCGTAATGATGTAATTCGGCTCCAAACAGCTTCACAATGAAATGATGTGGGTTTAAACGTCTAGTGTTTTTCTCCAGACAAGGACACTGTGTATACTTTAGAGCAGAAGGGGTCCATGCCAAGACGGTCCTTGTTAAATATAATTCAAGATAAAATGGTAAGTCTAGTTAAACCACCATAAATTTTGGAGGCGGAGCTTTGGGTTAATGCAGGCAATAAGTCAAGATATATAGAGAAGGGAAGAAGATCCAGTGCACGGGGCATAAATAATGTGAAAAAGTCTGATTGAACGAGAAGCGATTCACGAGTGTTGATAATAGACAGTAACAGCACTGGGATGTGTAACTACTGTATATGTATCACTCGTGTCCCAGGTGTCGTCCAGTGGTTAATGACACTAACTGTGTGTCTCAGCGTGGGTGAGAGTCGGTCTGTACGGTCTGCAGTACTGAGGAGAGAGCAGCTGCCTGACCACACCCACATTCACACCCAGTCACAGAAGCACTTTCAACAAGAATACACATCTGATAACGTTACGTCATCTTAAACAACATGCTGCTCCTTGGTTTCTCGTTCCTAATTGCCTCCATGTTGTTTCATTTCCTAGGACGAGCTACAAAGCTAACTAGCTTCTAGCACAAGGCTGAATCCCAAATCTATCTCTAATCCCTGAGCACTTAGCACTAAGTTAACGGAGCTGATATTCTAAAGTGGAATACGTGGAAGTATAAAGTAAATCACAGAAGTTTCTCAGGACCGTCCATCACCTCCATGGTTTATTCTCGTCACCCTTTTGGCTATCGCTAAGAATTTAAAACTACTTTCATCCCTGCAAAATAACTGGTTACATAAATGAAAAAAAAATCAACTTAAATATTTAAGTTGTTAACCATAATAAACTAAAGAACTTATTATATTGTTTTTTTCTGGCTCGCTTCGCAGATTACGAGTTCAGCAACGGCTGCCGCTCACCCCCGTGGAGACAGGTGCATGGAGAGATCGCGTATCTCGTCATCGAGACGTGTGACAGGGGCTCGCTCTTCATCACATGCAGCACAGACGGAGTCTTCCTCAATGCGGTGAGGAGCACAATCGCATACATTTACAACCAGAAGTGTGTGTTACTGAATAGTGAATAAATGAATCACTGAATAAATAAAAACTTTTAAATAAATAAATAAATAATATAAACTTTTAGACTTTAATTGCAATTCTGTCACAAAGTAGCTTTATAGAAATCTGTATCCCTAATAAGAAATGATGGTCGGTAATTTGTCGTTATTTTCTGCAGCGTTATTTTCTGATGGTGGGCTTCAAAGGGCTTCAAAGTGCTATCTCTTGATGGGGAAAAAAAAAAAAAATTACTGTTCCCTAAACAATACAGTATAGGTATTAGAAGTAATCTAGAAGTAATCTACAGATGGTTAAAAGTATTAAGATGCCATTTTATAAAAGGGACCTTTTTGGTCCTTGAAACCATGAAAGGAGTTCCTGGGAGGCCGGCGTTTCAGACGTGTAGCAGGCAGTCCGATCATGGCTCCGGTGTTCTCAGAAAACTTTCGAAATAAACTAGTGAAACACTGGGATAAGTGCATTAGTGTAGCAGGGGTGTAGAGGGGCATAATCACTCTCCGCTGTCAGTCACATCAGTGCCAACCAATTGTGAGCGTTTGTGAGCTCAGGTATGCTAAATAGGGCGGATAGTACTTTTTCCTCCGAGTGTGTTGATTTGATTGGAACGTACAAGTGAAAAATTATTATCCATAAACTATCTTTAGAGTGAATCGAATAAATTTCTCTCTCTCTCTCTCTCTCTCTCTCTCTCTCTCTGCGTATCATTCACTTTCAAACACTCAGAGTGTCACAGTGATGTTGGATATGTGATCAGCTCTACTCTTCCAAGTGAACGGATGTGTAGTGAATTATGGAGTTTTCCAAGAGATCTCACGCTGTAGCCATGAAGATGTTCACTGTAGCATCTCCGTCACAGCTCCGTGATGTGGGAAATGCTGACATTTTATTCTCATCGCTTGCCTGCGTTTGGCTTTTTCCAGGGCATCGGTCACGACGGAGACGAGAGTGCTTATGAAAGAAAGAGTGACGTGTACAGAGATCTGGTCACGCTTCTCAAGAACACGTCTCCTTACTTTGCCAAGGACATCAGGAAGCAGGTGATACTTTTAGATACTAGATTACAGCAAACTAAACAGGAAGTGGTTTATAAATTAAGAGATTTAGGTGACTGAACAAAAGTGTTTTTTAAAACTTGAGAGCTCAGGTACATGTTCCATGTATTAGGAAGCAAACAAGTATTAAATTCAAGTGTTTAAGATCCAAGATTGTAAGATGTAAGTCCAAAAATATCTAAACAATTTTGTATCACGACAGGAGTCAAGGCAAGAAGTGGAGTAAACATTATGAAAACATAAAAAAATATCCAATCAGAATCGTGAAAACTATGACTGTTGCTAGGCTGGAAAGTATAGGGTAATGCTAATGCTAACGCTCAGCTAACAGGGTTAATAAGCAAAACATACAGGATCAGAGACCATCATAAACAATACAACACAATACAACAGACGCAAGGCAAAATAAATAAGTAGACAAATTAATCAAACTCAGGTGGCACGGTGGTGTAGTGGTTAGCACCATGGCTTCACAACTCCAGGGTCGAAGGTTAAATCCTGTGTGTGTGTGTGTGTGTGTGTGGAGGTTGGTGGGTTTTCTCTGGGTACCCTGGTTTCCTCCCACACTATGAAGACATCCAGATTAAAATTTGGTGTGTTAGTGTGTGAATAAGTGTGAGTGCGTGTGCGCTTGTCCCGTCCAGGGTGAACTCCAAATCCTCTGAGATAGGGTCCAGGCGTCCTGCGCCCCTGTACACTAAAGACAATGAGTGACTGAGAGTAATCAAACTAAACAAGGTGCAGGTGAAGACAGAGTGGACCGTATGACTGCTGGAAAACATTTAAAGACGAAAGTCAAAAACGCAAAGAGCCATGAGATCATTGTGTTGCTTCATGTTAAAAAATTTTTTTTTTTTTTTTTTTTTTTAGCATATTATCACTAATGAATCACTTTTATAACTAAAAGTATAAATCAGTATTGGATCACTGATAAGAAAACATTTCTTGTTGTGGAACATCCGTGAAACTACACTAGTCATTCACTGTTCTCACTTACGTTATAGCAGCTACTGTACTGTATAAACAGCAACTCCCGCACCAGCCTGTCTTTATTCTCTCTTTAAAAGTTAATAAGACACACAAAAAAAATTGTAAACACTTGTATTCTGAGGATTCCTTCTATAAACATTACATAAACCATATCAATGATCAGAAAAGTTTTTAATCTATTTATATAGCTCGTCTGTTAATTTAATGAATAAATCTATTCACATTTTAAATGCATTAACGAAGGTCATGTCTATAATAAACTACGCACACGTTCATGTCATGTTGTAAATCACTCATAAGGCATTATATATGTTGTTTATGAACATGCAGTATATTCTCATTCTCATCTTCTCATGAGAAGATACAGTTTAATCTATGATAAATCAATTTATACAGTATATATACAATAGTAAAACTTGACCACTCTTGCAATAAACAATAATAATTGTGTGTATAATGCCTTATGAGCGCTCTGTAACATGTTGAGTTATACATATGACCTTCATGTAGAAGGAAATGTGTCTGACTACTAGGATTACTTGTGTGTAAAAAGAGCAGGGAAGTAACACAAAATTACTGAGTGGATGTTTTAAGCAATGATTTGAGTGTTTTTTTTTTCTAGTAATTTTGTCTGTATTTATTATCTAAAGGATAGAGAACTTGCGTGTGCATGGTTAACGGGTGATAATCTAATTCATTTAATTGAAATCAGTCCCATTTCAGTCAGATCTCAGAGCTCGAGTACTGAAAGTCGTGTAAGGAAAAGTGTAATTACACTACTGCTCAAGTTTGGGATCACTTGCAAATTTCTTTGTTTTTGTTTAGTGATTTATTTTCTACCTTTTACAACAATATTGAGTATTTCAAAACTATGAAAAAACATACGGATCAGGTAATTATGTAACAACAACTCTAACAGTCAGTTGTTATTTTAAGACATGAAGCTCAGCTGTTCTGGGTCAGTATTGTGTCGAGTGCGTTTGTAAGCCCCATCGCGCTCCATGATGAAACTGTCTCTCATGAAGACCTTCCCAGGAAAGCAAAGACCAAAACTTACTGCTGCAGAGGAGAAGTTCATTTAGAGTCACCAGCCTCAGAAATCACCAATTAACCTCAACCAGCAAGAGCCGTTATGAAGCTTTACAGAGCAGAAGTAGCAGATATACATCTCAATATCAAGTGTTCAGAGCAGATTATTGTTTTACAGTGTAGAAAGAAATAAAAATCAGGAACGACCATGGAGTTAGAAAGTGATCACAAATGTTTGAGCGGTAGTGTGTATCATGAGATGATCAAGGTGAGGGGTTGACTCCCAGATGTGGTGCATTGTGGGATGTTTTTGCTCGAGGTGTAAGGTACATGACGATTATTAGTCCACTGTTGCCCTCGAACATACATGACATCATCACATGAAAGAGCCAGCTTCATTAAACAATCCGAGCCAGAGACGGGCCATCTCACACTCTCGCGTAAGGACAGATGACAGGACATCAAACGCGCGAGAGAGAGAGAGAGAGAGAGAGAGAGAGCTCAGAAGCTGAGTCGCATCTTCACACACAGTCACTCCTGTGGCTGGAGTGTGAAGTATGCGCCCTGAGATTAATCACAGCTGACGCGAAGAGTGGAGGACATCAGCGTCTGCTCTACACTTCACTGTGAGATAGTGTCTGTCTGTACAAAGTGAGAGAGAGAGAGAGAGAGAGAGCGGTGCTCCTCTCACTCCTGTCGCAATCCTGTTTTTCACATCACCGCAGTGTGAAAGAATGCAAAAATGCGCCAGTTATTCAAGCCCCCATTTTTACAGAAAAAAATAAAATAATAAAACCTCTTCTGAGTACACTTCTAAAGTACGTCTGATTTATTCAGTAGCGCCGCGTCCCGCTTAAGCGACTTTATAAATTAACAAATCAGTCCTCAATAATGACTTCAAGCTGCAGAGGAGGGAAAAAATCTGAAAAAAAAAAAAGAAAACTGTGTTTAGCCCTCGGAAAATTTACACAGGATTTCTCAGCGGTGACTATTTGCTGGAAAAACATCGTTTCGAGTGGCAGGCCGGGTGACGTTTACAGCGCCAAATATTTACAAAAAGATCTTTGTACATGAAATTTTGTAGCTAGAGGATTATAGGAAAATTTGTATTTCACAATTCGATGATCAATTTCTAAACTGGCCTCTGTGCCAAGGGCTAAGATCTCTGCTTTTTAACGTCGCACGGGGCAATAAATACCTTCCTGTGGATGTAAACACAGGCCCGCGTCCAACGCGCACTTTTCTTGTCTTTAAAACACACCTTGAGATCCAGCTCGGTGCTTCACGCCAGGCGTCAGACCTGCTCTCAGCAGCATAACTCTGTCCCGAGCCATCTTAGTGGAAACTCAATCACACAGACAGTTATGGTGTGTGAAATTATGGTGGTGATATTTCAGCACAGATATAAACTGTCAGCTCCAGAATTATTGGTGAATTATACAGTACATACAGCAAGTTAAAATTAAAATTATTTAGGCTTTTTTTTTTATTGCAACAAAATTATTGGCACTCCTAAGAGATTCAGGATTGCAGCATGTCAGGGGAACACAGAGTGTGAGGTTCTTTAAGGTGATTACAGAAAAAGCATGCACACACACATACACATGTTACACAGCCAGAGGTCATTTAGAGCCACCACTTATCGGCTTGGTTTTAGTAGCGAGAACCCGAAGGAAACCCACAGGCAGAACATGAGAACCTTCAGACAGAGAGGGACACAGGATCGAACCGCAGAGCTGTTAGGAGACAAACCATGCACAATTATGTCCCTGTTTTTATTTAAAATCATAGCAAATTGTCTTCATGAAATGCAAGTAAGTAGAAAGTGGTTAAAGTGCTTCTACTTAGCATTCTTTTGTAATTGGATATATTGTTTTATTTAATTACATGTTATATTTCCAGCATAACTAGTGTAAAAGGTAGAATTGAAAATGTTTAGCATCCAATTAACTCACTCTCTGTACCGCTGATCCTGTACACAGGGTTTCGGGAAGCCTGGAGCCTAACCCAGGTCAGGACTAAGGGCACTAGGCAGGGTACACCCTGGACAGGGTGCCAATCCATCACAAGGCACAAGCATTCGCACACTCACTCACACACTATGCCAATTTACATAATTTGCATGTCTGTGGACTGTGGAATGAAACCAGGGTACCTGAAGAAAACCCACAAAGCACAGGGAGAACATACAGTACAGACTCCACGCACACAGACCCGAAGGTGGAACCCAAACTCTCAACCCTGGCGGTGTCAGGCCACAGTGCTAACCACTAATCTTCTGATAGAGTGCAATCGAGCTGGCGCAGAATCCTGCAGTTTACATGAAGACTGAGGTTTGATCAAATCCCCAAATGGAAACAAAAGGAAGAAATAAGATGCAAATTAAATTAAACATTTTGTTCAAAGCAATTAACATTGATGATCAAAATCACAAATTTGCCCAAACAAAGTTTCAACAATGATCTAGGAACTGGTCAGTGTTTATTGATGATTGTTCAAATTGTCTTTGTTTTTAGCTAGCTTGGCTAACATGCAGCTCTTTCATCACTACGGCCCGGGTTTGATTCATGGTCATGAAACTGAGGTGCGGGACTGATCAGAAAATTGGGGAGGGATTCATCAGGAAGGGCATCTGGCATAAAACCTGTGCACATTTAACATATGCTGATGGTTTCACAGTGGCTTAGTGGTTAGCACTGTCACCTCACACCTCCAGGGCTAGAGGTTCAAATCTCAACTCGGGTCTGTGCGCACGATGTTTGCATGTTCTCCCCGTACTCGTTGGGTTTCCTCTGGGTACTCTGGTTTCCTTCCTTCCTGTTTTTTCTGTGGGATCTGACCGGACGGATCCCCTCGGGCATGGGTGAACCTTAGCTGCCTATTGGATTATCCTGCCACCAGTTTACTGCTGTATGGTTGGTGATCAGTGTTGTTCCCTTCACCTGTCAGTGGTTATAATGTTATAGTTGATTAGTGTACATACTGTACTATACAGTATATGTCTGTACATCTCAGACTTTTTTCTCTGTCTAAGTGTCTGCATGTTCATCTTTCTTTCTTTCTTGATTTGCCAGTTTTTTTTTCTTTCATAAAATATCTATTTCATTCTATCTCATTCTGTCTATCTTCTTGTCTCTGTTTACCTACTTTACTCCATCACCATGTTGAGAGAAGGATGACGTTCTCCTATGAATATAATAACACATAGCATCCTGATACTCATCTACAATGAGAAACGCCCAGTTTTGCAGATTCTTGTGCCTCTTAAGCTTCACACTCAGCTATGAGACATCGTCTTCATAACAAACTCTGACAAAATGTCACTCCTGAATTGGGTTGTAGTCAGATATATTTAAGTGCATTAAATAGACACAAAGTTAGTATCTGATTTTAATTGGAACTGTCAGTTATTATATACTGATGGTATATGTTGCTCTCACATAATATATAAGGACAATATAAACCCTGGAATGTTTTTCTCTGTCTTTCTCTTTCTCCCCCTCCACCAGTGTTTCTACACTAATCTGGCGACAGAGCCACACTTAAATTTATCCCAGGATTACAGAAGCTATAGAGTTCTCCAAGTAAAACCGCCTCGGCGTCCAGCAGGTTTATTCAGCGAGTTTGAAGGAGTGTTTGCTCAGTAGCTGCGCTCACCTCGAATCCCTGTTGGCTCCGACGAACCGATCGACTGATAGCATGGCCACCGGAGACCGAGAACAGATTGTTTAAAAAAGAGAAGCGCTATAATCTTGACAGCAAACGAGCTGTCGAAGCAGCGGGTGTTTGGACGTGTCAGGTTGGCTTGTTGTGGCTGTCACACACAGCTGGAAAGTTCAGAAGGCTGTTATTATTGTTATAGCAGCAGAATGAATGGGCTTTTTGTCTGCCTGATATGGCGTGTAAATATAGAGTTTCTGCTTGTGTTGCTGCTGTTTGTGACTGAGACTCAAAACATGGCAATAAGACCGGGCATGTGGTGGCAGCTTTGGCCTGGATTACGAGTGCCACTGAATAGAAAGACGTTATTATTGTCTGAGGTGAGAATGCCAGGCAGTCAGACGTGTGTGTGTGTTTTTGTGTGTGTGTGTGTGTGTGTGTGTGTGTGTGTGTGTGTGTGTGTGTGTGTGTGTGTGTGTGTGTGTGTGCGCGCGTGTGTGTGTGTGTGTAAAAATGCTCTCCAAGTGTTTATAATATTTTACGATGCCAGTGAAGGGAACTCAGCCACGAGAGCAACAAGCTGAGAATGATAGGCAGACACGATATAAATAGATCTGCGGTGGTGCAGAAGGTCCACAGGTCGATCGTCATCTCAGCTCAGTGCCTGTGTGGCGTTTCTCATGTTCTTCTCATGTCCAGCTGGGTTCCTGAAGGGTTCGTTGGTTCTGTGTAGTTCTGAGCATGAGGTTGGGTGACGTCTCCTGTAGGTGTATGTTCTGTGGAATTCTCAATTCTCAGTATTCCAGAGATTGGCTCCATACCTAAATGATCATTAACCCTAACCCCTAACCTTAACACTAACCCCAAACACTAACCTCTAACCCTATCCCCTAACAATAACTCTATACCCTAATCCTTAACCCCAACTCCTAATCATAATCCCTAACCACTAACCCTCCCTCTAACCCCTTAACCCTAACTCCAAACCATAATCATAGTGTGGCTCTCTCCTGATACTGTATATAGCATTATTTTTAGTTATTCTAAACTGGTAAGAACGAAAGGGTATTGTGTTCTTTCTAATCTCTCCTTCAGTACTCTTTTACACGTTTTTCTACCCTCTCCTCGTGTCCCAAGATGACACTTTCCTGACTCTCTGCAGAAGCTCCCAGACTCATCGATTGTACTGAAATAAAGCTACTCGGTGTTGTGATAGAGGCTGCTGCGAGGCGAATAGAATAATCCGCTTCACCCCAGAGACTCGTTTCCTCTGGATCTCAGCCCGGCTGCAGTAATAAGTCTGCTCCGGCACGCTTTTGTCATTCAGCTCACACTCAGCCCCTGATTGCGCTCCTCTCCTCCGAGTCAGCACCTCCACCCGGCCAAGTACAACACGCCGTATCTCCCAACCTATCGGCTCCCCAGCACACGGCTCCCTTTAGACGCTTCTTTTATTAAATCAGACACTTTCAGTCAAAGCTACAGCGAAGACGAGGCTCTCATCAAC
>JAAGKR010003910.1:0-7500 GCA_011419295.1 Clarias macrocephalus | reverse complement strand
AAAAAAAACACATGCATGGAACACGTGCACTCTGACATTTTTCGAGACAGAGGACTGACGGAACGATTGTTTATAGCTGACGTAAAGTAAGTGAGATAGGAGATAACCTGTCTTCTGGATCTACTCCATTTAACCTTACTATAAACGGATCATTCTGACTCGTATTGCTTTATGCCGTATGGTAGTTAAAGTTCTCTATAAGCTCAGGCGTTGCTGCATTTTTTTTTTCACGCCAGGCCACAGATCTCGTTTCTCCAAGATGTCACGCCAGGCGCTTTCTGCATATCAGACCTCATGAAATAAGAGCGAGCTAGTTTCTCCAGGACTGTCAGCCTTGCTGTAGGGAGGGGAGAATTTATGGATGTTTAATCTCCTAATTATTTCCCCGCCAGATAAAGTCATGGTGTAGATAAAGCTGAGCAGAGGTGTTGTTTTAAAGCATCGTATGCACATCCAGTGTGTGAGTGTGTGTGTGTTTGAAGTCGATCTTTAACAGGATTGTCTCCAGAACAGAGAGCGTTGAATCATTGGAAAGAAAACAGCCAGGCGGAGTTTTAGTGGCAGATATTTTTAGCCGAGCAGAACCTCTGCGTAATGAATGTAAATGACCCAAAATGAGGCGTTTATCATGTGGGTTTAATGAGCGTTGTGGTTAGTCTCAGATAAGCATATGCGAAGGCCTATTTGGGGTAAAAATGTGAAGTCTGATCCGGTTAAATGATGCACTTGGTTGCACTGGAGTGTTTATAAAGCAGCCTATCTGTCTGGGAATCCGAGAGTTCTTTTATTTATGACGTTTATCCAGTAGCGCAATTATAATGTCCTTAACAGCAGAAGCTGAAACACAGCGTCTCCAAACTAAACATCTCTTTGTTCGGTCTCGTCCTTTTTAAGGGGATTACACGCTCTGTGGAGTGTTACATAAATCATCTGACCTGTGTACACGTTCACGTGTAAAGAAGCTCGTTTATTTCGCTAAGTGCGTCCCTTCATGCCGATATTTTCACAGGGGCATTTTAGGCTTAAATTTAGATTCCCAGCAGGAAACATAACACGGGTTTGTGGCTCAGAAAGCAAGGTTTATACACGTATACAGACACACACATATGTTCGCATGCAGCTCTGTAACCACAACGCGCGTACATACGGTGTAGAAAACCGCAGGCTGTTTGTTTAGTTAGTTGCCTCATTAGCTCAGATCAGAGATTAGATGCCAACTAAACAGCGTTTCATACAAAAATGCTTCTTACACTTTCAGCGCTGCCAGATACCACCCACCCTCCCCCCACACGATCCTCGCTAATCGCCTCTGAAGCCGCTAATCATCTGCGGCCTAAACGATGATGTGTGATGAATAAAGAACACACCATTTCTGCCAGGGTGATTAACAGATTTTTATTGGTGACCCATTTAAACAAACAACTTGCTTTAATTAGCACGTATCTTGCACCTCTCATTACGCAGCCGTCGCTGTTCCTAAAACAGGAAAGGGAATCGTTTCACAGCTCATGATGTCTCAGGGACAGATTGTTGCAAAGTGTGTATCAGAAGTTATTACAACTTTAGTCTGCAGCTCGTAAGAGTGAAAAATGGCGACGCTAATGATCGAGTGAATCTGCCAGCCTCTGAGCTTACCTGTGACCTCTGTTATGCGTTTTAACCCCCTCTACTGGTCACACTGAATACTGCCGGCTTCAGTGGCTTCACTCCTCCTTGAACTTTTTCATCTGGATTCCGCTGAAACGGGATGATCTGTCATGAATCAAAACAGAATACCCCCTGATATCAAAGTGAGGAAAAAAATCTGTAAAAAATAAAAATAAATAAATAAATAAATTAAATAATTAATTAAATAAATAAATAAATAATACATAAAAAAATATTATTTGCTAATAAATTTGGTGGCATTAAACAATGAATAAAAACAAAGATTAGCAAGCTGAGTTGAAGAGTTGGAAGAAAGATACCTTAGCGGATTCGATAAACGTGTTAAAAATGAGAGGCTTCAGCAGCAGATCATCTGTTGTTGCCAGAAAGTTTTGAGATGAGGTGATTTTGAGAACTTTTAAGCAAGTACAAGGTTATTTTAAGGACTTTGCACTGGTTTCTATGTTGATTTTCAGGATTTTAAGACAATTTTGAGAAACTTTTGAGGAGATTAAGTTGAGACTGAGATGATTTTGAGAATTTTAATGAGATTCTGTGGTGAATTGAAAACTTTCAGGCATGTTTCAGGTTATGATTTAAGATGGTTTTGTTTTGAGCCTTGACTGTTAGATAGCTTTTGAAATAAATTTAAGATGATTTTGATTTTGAGATTTTGGTTTTCGGGAGATTCTGAGCGTTTTGAAGTGATTTTTTAAAAAAGAGTAAAGTAATATTAAGGTTGTCAAGATGATATCGACACTGTAATTCCATTAGATTAGAAGATTCTGAGTTGATTTCGATAACTTTCAGATAAGTTTGGGGTGATTTTAAAAAAATTTAAGAGCTTTTTGGAGATTCTAAGGTGCGTTTTAGAACTTCGTGGCAAGTTTAAGGTGTTTTTTTTTACATTAAGTTGAGTTTGAGGAGATATTTAGAACTTTGAGCGGCTGTTGGAAGACCAATAGTTAAACTTTTTTCATGTCTCGTGCGCGTGTGTGTGTGAGAGAGAGAGAGAGAGAGAGAGAGAGAGAAATAGAGAGAGAGAGAGAGAGAGATATGTTAGTAAAACCACATGGATGCTGCTGTTTTAGATCAGGGTAATATCTTCCATTAAATGCGATACCTCTTTCTATTTTTCTGTCTCTCTGGTTCTCTCTCTCACTCTTTTTCTTTTTGTCCCTGGCTCTGTCTTCTTTTTCTATCTATCTATCTATCTATCTATCTATCTATCTATCTATCTATCTATCTATCTATCTATTTTTCTTTGTCTGTCTTGTTCTCTCTTTCCCTGATTCTCTTTGTATCTCTTTTCTTCTCTGTTTATAAGTAAATTCTTGTCTGTCTGTCTGTCTGTCTGTCTGTCATTTTTTCTTTGGATCTTTTTTTTTCTCTGTCTGTTTCTAAGTCTCTAATCTCTAAGTCTATTCTAATTCTCTCTCTCTCTCTCTCTCTCTCTCTCTCTGTCTGAGTCTTTATCTAACACAGGATGACTGGAAGCTGTATAATTGCAGATAAATGATACAGGTTCTTCTCTAAATCATCATCATAAGCTAGCTCTAATGTGAGTACTGTGCCACCGTGAGCTCTCTCTAAATGCCAAGAGCAGCTTTCTCTTGTTTCTTTTTCTTCTTTTGAATTTTCAGTTTTGCCTCATATGTTCCTTTTTGTCTTTCTTTTCCCCCCTTTACCCTCCCACTGTCTCAATCTATCATCACTTTTATAGCATAAAGATAGACGGAATAGACTCATCAGTTTGATTCATCTCCATCCTTATACACATCATTCCTGATCACCCCCCCCCTCCCTCCCTCCCTCCTCTCTCCCTCACTAACTCTTACTTTTACACCCTCTGGTTCAGTCTGAATGTTTTTTAAAGGCCATGCCATTATTTATTACTATAACATTTTTGGAAAACAATTCGAGATAGTCTTGCGATGATTCGAGTCTGTACTGAGACGATTTAAGATGATATGAGACAGTATTGAGAGGATTAAAGACTATTATTATTGTTTGAGATGGCTTGATTGTCCTGAGACTATTTGATTTTAATTTGGCTTTGAGACCTTGTTGATAATTTTAGGTGGTTTTAAGACACATTTAGTTTCATGTTAATAGTTTTAGGAGGATTTTGGGACCATGTTGAAGGTTTTGAGACCATGTTAAATGATTTTGAGATGATTTTGAGATGGTGCTAAATCATCCCATCAACACGGGATGATTTTAAAATACCTTTGAGACCATGTTGATGATTTTAAGACCATGTTGATCATTTTGAGATGGTTTGAAGAACATGTTGATGATTTTAAAATACCTTTGGGATTAGTTTGATGATGTTGAGATGATTTTGAGACCATGTTGATCATTTTGAAATGATTTGGAGATGATGATGATTTGGAGATGATTTTAACATCATGGTCATGATTTTGAAAGACTTTTGAGACCGTGTTGATGATTTTGAGATCATTTTAAAACAATGTTGATGATTTCAAGACTTTATTGAATATATCGAGATGATTTTGAGACCATTTTGAAATGGCTTTGAGACCATATGGATGGTTTTGAAGTGGTTTTAGCACCAAGTTACTGATTTTGAGTTTATGTTAAGACAACATTGGTTAAATTGTGATGGCTCTTTTACAGCCAAGAAAAATATCAAATACCTTATTATAAAGTATCACTCAACTGCACTTTCGTTTCTTATTTTCCCTCTCTCCTTCTTGCTGTGTGTCTTTCCTCAGGGGTTTCACCAGCAAATAGTGTTTAAAATGAATGACACTTGACATAAATACTTCAGACTTTTTAATGCACAAAAGATAAGAATGACTGTTTTTGACTAAATGTGTGTCTTAGGACCAGCTTAACACATCTGTGTGTGTTTTCCCTCATAAGACGTGTAGTAAAACACACAGCACATTTTGTGAGGTAGCTGTAGGAAGACAGTCATGTTCACAGGTTTGTGTGTGTGTGTGTGTGTGTGTGTGTGTGTGTGTGTGTGTGTGTGTGTGTGTGTGTGTGTGTGTGTGTGTCAGACAAAGATGGGTTGTGGATCAGATCTCTGGAACATGTGTGTTTGTGAACGCAGTAGTGTCCGTGTCTCTCGTTATAAAAGACCTTCAGATGTTGTTCTAGTTTTAAAGAATGTCCACAGCTCTTTGAGACTAAAGCAGGCAAAAACGAAAGCATATGATCTCTCGCTTTCCCCCCCCTCTTTTCTCCAAGCCGGCGGTATCGGCTGTAAACCGAGCGTTGTTTTTACAAGTTTGCGATGCTAACCCGACGAACGCTTTGAAGAAGGAGAGAATGGCACAGCGGATTCACTGCTGCTACTGGTTCACATTTAGTCCAGGATCGAAATATGGACAACACATGTGCCTGTCTTTCTCTCTCTTGCTCTGTCTGCCTGTTTCTGTCTGTCTCTGTCTCTCTCTTCCATTCTCTTTTTCTGTCTCTTGCTCTGTCTGCCTGTTTCTGTCTGTCTTTCTCTCTTTCTCTGTCTTTCTCTGTCACTCTCTGGCTGTTCTATCTGTGTCTCTCTGTTCTCTCTTTCTTTCTCTCTCTGTCTATCTGTTCCTGTTCCTCACTCTCTGTCTGTCTCTCTCTTTCTTTCGATCTCTCTATCTCTCTCTCACATTCTCCATCTGTCTTTTCTGTCTCTGTCTCTCTGTTCTTTCTGTTTGTGTCCTTCACTCTCTGTCTGGCTCTCTCTCTCTCTCTCTTTCTTTATATTCTCTCTTTCTATCTCTCTTTATCTATCTGACTCCCTCACACTCTGTCTGATTGTTTCTGTCTGTCTCTGTTCTCCCTCTCTCTCTTTCTTTCTGTCAGTTTGTTTCTGTCTGTCTCGGTTTTCTCTCTCTCCTTCTTTCTATGTCTGTTTGTTTCTGTCCCTCACTTTCTGACTGTCTGTCTATCCGTCTCCCTCTCCCTTCCTCTGTCTCTCTCACTCCCTCCCTCTCTCTCTCTCTTTCTCTGTCGCTCTCCCTGTCTCTGTTTAAGCACATCACAGTTTCTTTTGTGTTCCTGTCTTCGTTGTTGTCTCTTCAATCAGCGCTTATCTTGTAAAACCCTCAGCTCCTCTTGTGCCACTATCTCATCACCTCATTAGTTTTTTTATGTCTTCCTTTATTCCTTCCTTTGTTTACTTTCTTTCAGATCATCCAAGCTCTGCTTTATCTTTCCATCTTTACAGTACAGAGACAGAGGGAGAGGGACAGAAGGAGAGAGTGTGAGAGAGGGAGAGGGACACAGAGAGAGACAGAGTGAGATGGGGAGAGACAGATTGCTGACTCCCCATTAGATTTGACACCGCAGAGTTGCATTTCAAAGCTCCCCTAACGCTGCCGATATTCCCGACGCTCTGCACACACACTCCGCCGTATCCAGCTCAGGCCGGCCTGAGAGCCGCTGGTGTAAAACGTGCAGATGTTCCAGCGCAGGACATCTGTCTGCCTCTCTCAAGCACCAGACAGCCGACTGAAGCGAGAGTCAGAAACACACGGCCACACGCCCACAACTCCCCCAGTCACCTGTGTGTTTATTATAGATACAGCTTTGATGAGTTTTACTCAACATATGTCATCACACACACACACACACACACACACACACACACACACACACATACACTCTAACACACTCTAGACATACAACCTTGCATGCACATCCTCAGACCCACAGACACACACACATGTCCTAAAACACCCCACACATGCATCCTCACACACACCCCTCCAGACATACACCCTAAGACACGCCCACACCCACACACACACACACACACACACACACACACACACACACACACACACACACACACCCTAACACACACCCTAACACACTCTAGACATCCAACCTTGCATGCACATCCTCAGACCCACAGACACACACACATGTCCTAAAACACCCCACACATGCATCCTCACACACACCCCTCCAGACATACACCCTAAGACACGCCCACACCCACACACACACACACACACACACACACACACACACACACACACACACACACACACCCTAACACACACCCTAACACACTCTAGACATCCAACCTTGCATGCACATCCTCAGACCCACAGACACACACACATGTCCTAAAACACCCCACACATGCATCCTCACACACACCCCTCCAGACATACACCCTAAGACACGCCCACACCCACACACACACACACACACACACACACACACACACACACACACACACACACACACCCTAACACACACCCTAACACACTCTAGACATCCAACCTTGCATGCACATCCTCAGACCCACAGACACACACACATGTCCTAAAACACCCCACACATGCATCCTCACACACACCCCTCCAGACATACACCCTAAGACACGCCCACACCCACACACACACACACACACACACACACACACACACACACACACACACACACACACCCTAACACACACCCTAACACACTCTAGACATCCAACCTTGCATGCACATCCTCAGACCCACAGACACACACACATGTCCTAAAACACCCCACACATGCATCCTCACACACACCCCTCCAGACATACACCCTAAGACACGCCCACACCCACACACACACACACACACACACACACACACACACACACACACACACACACACACCCTAACACACACCCTAACACACTCTAGACATCCAACCTTGCATGCACATCCTCAGACCCACAGACACACACACATGTCCTAAAACACCCCACACATGCATCCTCACACACACCCCTCCAGACATACACCCTAAGACACGCCCACACACACACACACACACACACACACACACACACACACACACACACACACACACCCTAACACACACACAAAACATTAAATAAAGCTT
>JAAGKR010003909.1:0-68086 GCA_011419295.1 Clarias macrocephalus | reverse complement strand
AGCCCAAACGTGTCTCTTCTGCTTGTTGCCTGTCCTTAGCAGTGGTTTCCTAGCAGATATTCTACATGAAGGCCTGATTCACACAGTCTCCTCTTAACAGTTGTTCTAGAGATGTGTCTACTGCTAGAACTCTGTGTGGCATTGACCTGCTCTCTGATCTGAGCTGCTGTTAACCTGCGATTTCTGAGGCTGGTGACTCGGATGAACTTATCCTCCGCAGCAGAGGTGACTCTTGGTCTTCCTTTCCTGGGGCGGTCCGCATGTGAGCCAGTTTCTTTGTAGCGCTTGATGGTTTTTGTGACTGCACTTGGGGACACTTTCAAAGTTTTCCCAATTTTTCGGACTGACTGACCTTCATTTCTTAAAGTAATGATGGCCACTCGTTTTTCTTTACTTAGCTGCTTTTTTCTTGCCATAATACAAATTCAGCCTCTTTGTATGAGAAGGTGTGTCCAAACTTTTGGTCTGTACTGTATATATACTGTAATAAGTATTGAAACTCTGTGTAACTTTTGTTGTTTGTTTAAATGTCATGTCATGACTTTTTCCTGCCGAACCGGCTCCATGATCCAGACCAATAGGTGGCGGTATTGCACCAACCGAACATAAACCCAAAAGAAGAAGGTGTTAAATTCTCACTTCTAGTATTTGCAGATGTCGCTCTTGTTGTTTGTAAGCTGTTGTAAATTTTTAAGGAGTCACTCACTTTTAGACCGTTTAACATCTGCAAGTTAAAAATTTGGAAGCAATTCAGAATCTAAAATGCATCGATTTAATTAATCGAACCAATTCAAGTGCATGGCTCTAACAAGATCTCTGTGCTCTTTCAGTGCGATAATGCTCCTGAGAATCTGAAACCCTTGGTTCACAAGCTTATAACTTGCATCGTGGGCTTTTTTGTATGGCTCCAGTTCTAAGTGTGTCTCCACAGAGTTCACGTCTGCACCCCGTCTGCATGACACAGCAAACTAAGCCTTCGCACAACATCTGGAGACATTTTCTCAGAAACCATGCCGATTTCTCGACAACGAACTCACATCTCTGCAGTTACTATATCGGGATCTATAGAATAAAGACTGTGAACAGTAATTTTGAAAGTACTCCGGTTGTACTTTGTAATAAGTTGGTAACACAATGACAAATCCTTTCGGCTAAACAATGAGTGGTTCAGTGTTTAATTCAGTGGTTAATTGGACAAATAAAACTGTAAAGTTGGCGTGTCTGTACTGAACATTAAAGATATTTGCGAAAAAATTATTCAGAGGGACATAAGATGAGTAATAGAACATTGAGTAATAGAAAAATTTTCGGAGTTTTTGTCTGTCTGTTTGTTTGTGCACGCATCATGTAAAAACTACTGAACAAATTTTAACGGGGTTTCCACAGGTGAATTTGGCTGAGCTTAGAGTAACATCTAGTCATTGTTTCATCGCGATCAGCCCACGAGAAGAGAAGATATGCTACTTTGAAATTTCAATAGACAAAACTTCTCAATATATGATTCAAAAATCTTGAAACCTTGAAAAAGTATCTCAGGCTAAACAATTCACCAAATACAACAATTCACACACTTTCTATAAGGATTTATTGACAGAATTATTTCTTTCTTTCTTTCTTTCTTTCTTTCTTTCTTTCTTTTTTTTTTTACCAGCACAGAGAAACACAGAATTAAGGATCGACAGTAATTGTTGCATCATAAAAAATGCAGTGGAAAGATTTTAATTTTTTGTTTTTTTTTACTGCTTCAAAAGGCTGAGAGTGTGTCTACAGTAGGTGAACAGAAACACAATATGCCTACTGAGGGTGAGAAGGCTGCAGCTGATGCTTTTAATGTCCTCATGCCCACTTGTGAAATCACAAAGAGTTTAACTTGACCACAGTCTGAGGTTGCAATGAGACCAACCTGCTCACTCTTATTGTCTGAAAAGTGAAAGCTCAAAAGCTGTAAAGAATACAGCTGAACCCTTCATGCACCCCATTCATACATACTGACACACTTACCTCAACACTAGCCAGACCTAACACTTTGTCCTGTTCTTTAAAAGTTCACTCTCTTTCTGTCAGCCACTCTAGCCTGGAGTACAGACGGGACAAAGCGGATCCCGCGCACACTACTACATCTTCATCCCTCTTTCCCCTTTCTCCCCTAACTTTCTGTCCTCTATTCATCTCCACCTCTCTCCTGTGCTACACTCCATTGCCTTAATGGCCCAAGAAGGCAATGATGGATGACACTCCTCTAATTAGCTTTTCAAGTTCAGTCCAGAGAGAGAGAGAGAAAGAGAGAGAGAGAGAGAGAGAGAGAGAGAGAGAAAGAAGAGAGGGGGGGGGTAACTGAGGCATGAGCGATGAAAGGAAAGGACAAAAGAGATAGATCAATGAGGGAAAAGAAGTGAAGGGCATAAAAAAGGGATGAGGAGAATAGCAAAGGTGAGTTTAGACAAAGAACGACATTATTTACTGTAAGAAGAAAGACACACATTGCAAGAAAAAAACAACGAACATGGTGTGTGTGTGTGTGTGTGTGTGTGTGTGTGTGTGTGTGTGTGGGCGGGTGGGGTCAGGCAGACTCAGCTGCAGATCAGCAGGCTCCAGTCAGACATCGCATCAACAGAAATTGTGTATAGGTTTTCCGAGTTTCTGAGAGAGAGAGAGAGAGAGATGAAGCCTGACAATTGAATTCGGCTCAAAGTTTCCTTTCTTGTGTGCGTGTTCTCTTTACATTACTGCCAGAGCAATTACGCAGCATGTTTCACATGGATAAGCTATACAGTTTTAGACATCGACTGGTACACAGCCTGCCTGGAGTATTCCTTATGATCAACATAAACGCTCCCGACTGCTGTACCCTGCCCAGACCCTCACGCTGATGCTACAGTGATACAGTAACTACTGAAACTGATCAGTCTGCTCAAAGAGGAAGAAAATGATTAAAAATATATATTATATATACAAGGATATACACACATTATAATAGAGGACAGTGGGCTTTTATCAAGCACTTTATAAGCCCAAATATAACAAATAGTGAATAAGAACAGTCTTAAAACACACACACACACACACACACACACACACACACACACACACACATATATATTAGAAAAAATATATAATTAGAAATTTCCTACACTAACGTCATTATATTATTTTATGTCTCCATCTAATGTCAAATGCTTTCTGATTTAATGAAAAAATAATAAAATATATATATATATAAAAACATACATTACAGTTTAAGCTAAATGACTACTATAATATAATTCATATAAATATCATCATTTAAAATACGTTTTTGATCCTGTAGGCACCATGCAACTAAAAAAATATGTTTTGTTATTATATGTCATATTACATCATCATTATTATTATTATTATTATACAATGGCTGTTCTAAAATGAAAGCAAAAATGGGAATAATGGTTTAATAATTGACACATCCGATGAGGAGTTCACTCTGAGGTGGTTACGACATGTGATGTCCCAGAAAGTACCGAAAGTAATGCAAAAGTGGGCATAACTCTTTTATTAACTGACCTCGGTTGTTCCGATTGCACATGTTGGTAGAGTAACTCTTCATCTATATAAAAGTATGACTTTACAACATAGTCTCTGTTATAACCCAACTCTCAAATCCTCTTCGAACGTTCCCTTTGTCCCGGTCGATCGTCCTCCACTGCACTACAGGATGTTTATGGCGATGCCCCCATTTAGAGCAGGAGCAATGTGCACAGATGGATGAAGAATTTTAAAGGAGGAAGACAGCCTTAAAGTTACACCACACAGTGGAGACCTTCAACTGCCAACATGTGCAAACTGGAACAAAGAGGGGCAAGTTAAACGATCAGTTCATCAAAAAATGTTAATGTCATGCCCACTTTTGCATTACTTTTGGTACTTCTCATGACATCACATGTTGGTACCACATACAAATGAACTCCTCATTAGCTACACAATGGTACAATCTATTAATGACATTCTTAGCATTACTATGTAACCACCCTCGACTATGTTGCTGTGAACTATGAACTATGAACCATGTTAGACCTCATGCTGACTTCAGCCGCTCATAGCTGCTCAGATTTCTGACCTGGTAACAATGGCAACGTGCTTTGGATATTTGTGGCCTCAGAAGCTGTGAAGCTGCCATGTGCTTCCACGATAAATGCCACCACACCTGACATACAGTACAGTATATTACAGCATACTGTTTTCTGGTTTAGTACACAGGACTGGATTTGACCATTTACTGGTAGTGGATTTGCTCCACCCCTTGTATAGGAGTTTTTATAAGCGCTCCGATAGTCACAGCTCAGCCGTCTCGAAAGAAAGAATTTGGCATATTTTTGCCTATGTGATTCATTACGAAAGGGCACAAGCCACATGCAAAGTCAGCAATCCAGCTATGAACCTCGATGATCTACTTTCGAATAATTTCGAAAGTATAACTTTCCGAATAACTATCAAAAAACAGATATTATGTTTTTTTTGTTGTTTTTTTTTTGGCAACTGCACTTCTCTAACGAACTTTCTGATAATCTCCGTATGATATCCTACACGATCTTGAAATCATAGTGGTTGGGGATTAAATTCGTGATTGTGGAAAAGATGCTTAAGTCAAATCATATGAATATAAAAAAAACTCGAATAACAAGAAAGAAGACACTGAATGAGAATTCAGTTCGTTCACATTCTGATCACTTTATGTTATCAAAAAAATGTGAATAAAAATCCATTTTTAATAATCATCTATTACTGACCTAACTACCTGTTACGATATCTTTTTAAGTCCGTCCACATCAAGAACAGAGGAGAATAACAACACTGACACCGTGTGAAGTGTGAAACCGGAGAATGCGAGCGTTTTCGCCACAGCTTTCCTGACCCGCTCTGACCTGCAGCTCTCCCGCTGAGCAGGTATTACCAGTTACACCTCACAAAGCACTCTCGCCCTTTGACCTCTTCCTATGAACCCCACTAGCTGCCCTAATAAGCTCCTCCAGAACAGTATCTGCTTTACAACCTCTCTATAAATACCAGCCATACAGTATATGAGCTCCCGCTGGATCACCTCGGGATTATATAAAACAACATTACCATAACTTACAGGACCTTTAGTAAAGTAGATATTACGTAAACATGTTCTGGGAAATAAACCTGATCCTACTGAAAGAGGTGGTATGTGAAGCAAGTCCAGAACAAACACATGGTTCAGGGGAAGCTGTTTTTACACGTCCGTCTATTGCACCACCCTTCAGCGAGTCCTTCTTTCTCTCTGCTGCCGTTTTATCTGTTTTAACACGCTTCCTTTTTTGCAAGGGTGTTTATCCTAGTTAGGTCTTAGTAAAATGCTTTCCTCACTTCCCACACACTTATTTAACACAGAATTGCACAATAAAATAATGACTTGATTAAAACAAAACAAATACATGAGGTTAATGGAAATTTCAGACATCTTTATAAAGGTCTCCGTTCCAACCAGAAGCCACGTACCCGAGAAATCTTTTACTTATACGGTCAATCAAATATACAATAAATCC
Source organism: Clarias macrocephalus (assembly GCA_011419295.1). Taxonomy (NCBI): domain Eukaryota; kingdom Metazoa; phylum Chordata; class Actinopteri; order Siluriformes; family Clariidae; genus Clarias; species Clarias macrocephalus. Next base: position 62,546 of record JAAGKR010003909.1, on the reverse strand, counting down.
TTTTGAGGATAAAACCTGCCCTCTGTGCTCTCTCATTTCCAAATCTGAGCATCTCTTATAGCTATCGTATGGAATAACGCCATGTTCACCAGTCGACAAATAAGGCAGACCAACGTGTTGTGTTCCTCTAAATGAGGACATATTAGTGGTGTAATACTGTATGTGATACTACAGTATATGGTGGTGTCTTAATATGATACATTATTATACACGGCAATATACATACTGTACACTGTATCCTGAACATGTGCTTTAGTTTTCCATACAACATTATGAAATCACAATAAACAATGTTTAATGATGACACTAGTGTTCTCCTGATGCTTCAGCTACACTATATGGACAAAACGTATTTGGCCAAAATTTCATTCAGAGGCGCCTTATTCCTAGTGAAGGGCAATCTTAATGCTACAGCATACCAAGACATCTTGGACAGCGCTGTGCTTACAACTTTGGAGAATCCTCTTTTCTATTCCAACATGACTGCGCTCCAGTACACAAAGCAAGGACTACTGTATATAGACATGGCTTGATGAGTTTGGAAGGACTTGACCGGCGCGCACGGAGCCCTGACCTCAACCCCATCGAGGATCTTTGAGAAGAACTAGTATGGAGACTACGAGCCAGGCCTTCTCGTCCAACATCAGTGCCTGACCTTCCAAAATCCTGTGGACAGCCTTCCAAGACGAGTGGAAGCTGTTATAGCTGCAAAAGGGGGACCACCTTATTCCATACTGAAGTACTTGTATTTGGATACAACGTCATTGCAGGTTTGGCCAAATACTACACAGTAGTGTAGGAACAGCTGCCTGAATGCAGCAGTGACACTTTCTAGAGAGTGTGGATGTCTGTCCATGTGTTGCCATGCTTCCATTTGGATACCTTAAGGATTTGGGGTTTTGCTGATGGTTCAGTCAAAGTAATTATGACAAGGTTAACATAAAATTGATTAATAAATTTTTATGCAGCCTTTTAAAACAAACATATGAAATTGTATTAACAACCTAATCCTGCCCCATAATTAAAAATCCTACCACTCCCAGAAGTTTCAGGAGCCTCCCGCATATTTTTAGACACTCCCTGACATGCATATATATACTGTATATATATGCAAAATATATGAAATATTCCAGAACTCACTTTTTTGAGCATGTTCACTCACTCACTCATCGTCTATACCACTTTATCCTGTATTCAGGGTCACAGGTGGCCTGGAGCCTATCCCAGGAGGCTTAGGGCACGAGGCGGGGTACAGCCTGGACAGGGTACCAATTCATCACAGGGCACACACACATACACACTCATTCGCACACTATGCCAATCTGTAGGTCTTTAGACGGTGGGAAACCCACCAAGCATGGGGAGAACATGCAAACTCCATGCACACAGAGACGGGAATCGAGCCTGGCCAGGAATTGAACCCGGATCCTGGAGGTGCAAGGCGACAGTGCTAACCACTACACCACCGTGCCGCCTCGAGCACTTCCTGTTTCGCTCGCTTTTCACCGGTCCAGCTGAATGAGTGTCCGGCAGAGCCTTGATTACTTATTATGTACTTATTCACTGGTTTGGAGTCATATATGGGTTTGTAATTTACTAGAGATAATTCAATTGATCTAGCTTGCACATAAACAGAATAAGTATAACATATGACATAGCCAAGCTGATTGTGATTATACAATGCAACTCCTTCCTATCAGTGTGTTTTTATAGACGTCTTCAGCTTCAGCAGAGTCATGGTCACGTTTGCCAACATTCTGCTATCCTCCTGCACATCTCTCGATGATTCTGTCGTGTTGATTACAGGGATGTTCACGCTGGTCTTTTGGCTTCCTGTCACAACTCGTAGCAGGGTTACTTCCTTTATTTGTGCTGCTCTTAGCTGGACGGCGGCTAATTAAGCTTCGCTGACTTTTACATTAACCCTCTGAGGAGCATGTGCAAGCCGGCTTTCTCTGTCCTCTGCCTCATAATCACAGTAGAGACAAGAGAGAGAGATGATCTTTAGAGAGATCGCACATGACACTCAACTGCCAATCCTCCTATTCTCAATCGTAAGCACATATAAAAGGGGTACATGCCTGCATGCACACACACACACACACACACACACACACACACACACACACACACACACACACACACAAACGCTTTCCATCTGCTCCCCCTTAGACGTCACACCAACCCGTCCTGTCGTCATCTAACATAACCTGACATCAACAGCTTTAAACGACCTGTGTGCCTACGAGTGTGTGTGCAACTGTAACTCGGATTAATTCAACAATGAACGAAGTAATTAAATAATGCTCCAGTGACATGTCACACTCGATAACATTTAGAGCAGTCTTAATGAGGATGCAAATGAAGGGAAAATCACTAACGAGCAGGAGGTGGAAATGTGTTCTTTTTTTCACGTATTAATCTGTTACACCAACTCACACACTCACACACACACACCAACCGAATGGCGCACACACACACACACACCCACACACCATAATGCATTATATCCAAGCAATTGCCGAAAGGTCAAACTCTACAAAGCAGCACGAGCCTGCACTGTATTCAGCTCGCACACAGCTCGACTATTGGATTACGATGAGAGAAGCCCGGCTCTGACAACACACACGGGCTACACCACGTCGAACAAATCTCTCCCTTCACCTCCTCTAAGACCAGTGAAATCTCCAACTGTGTAACTGTCACTAAGCGCTCTGATGTGTTAATGAACGTGCGCTGCAGTACCAAAGAGTTCACATAATTGCCGTCTGTAGTTTAATAACCTGAGTTAATAAATTCAGCCTCGTTACTACGATAATACTGATTAATATCCTGATAAGCACCAGAATAGCCGTTTTTCATAGAAACCAAGGTTCTACTTACTTGGTTTTGGTACCTCCTTAAATTCAAAGTACATCCAGACAAACAAACACCACAGAATGGACTTGAAATGATTCTACAGTCAGTGACGTTCATTTTATTGCAGTCAGTATGTCAGGACTGAATCGCTCGAGGGTGTGACGTGTGTGATGTCGTCGACAGCTGTACTATATGATAGCTATATAGTATTTTTAACCATTGCGATTTTCAAACCGATTGAATTCGGTAGCACTAACGTTTACTGTCAAGCCGATGAGAGGCGTTCGAATCAAACCGGGACTTGATGACATTTTTCATGAACCCTTCGCCGCAGTAAAACATTTGAATGGTGAAAAAGTTTTAAAGAAGCTGTTTTAAACTCATACTGTCTGTCTGGGAATAACCATCTCGGCTGAGGTGGCTCAGAGCCCACTGCAGCCGTTCCTGTGAACACACGCAGAGTGGAACACCTGATTCTTAACAATAGAGGCATAACTTGTCGCCAAACTTCCTACTGTATCTTGGTGGTGTTCAAGCACTAGTGAAATATTTGGATGAGCGCATTAGAGTAACAAGGGGATTATTTCGTTTATATAGAGAGTTTTCACGTTCATAATTGTGTTCTGTTAAACTTCACAATCAAAAGTCCCAGTTTGACTTGAACACTTGAGGTTTTGAAGATAACAGTAATTAATGAACCTATGATCCAAAAACATGCAGATTAGAATACGTGGCGTTGCCAAATTACCTGTATTGTGTGAATGAGCGTGTGTGTGTGTGTGTGTGTGTGTGTGTGTGTGTGTGTGTGTGTGTGTGTGTGTGTGTATCCTGCGATGGATTGGCGCCCTGTCCAGGGTGTACCCTGACTCGTGCCATATATCTCTAATAATAATCGTATGTTTTCCTGACAATCACGCTCCCTACTCCAGTTCAGCAGCCAGCAGGATTGAACCAACTGCACATAAACTCAAAAGAAAAAGAAGCGATACTCTTGCAAAACTCAAGCATTTGCAGGAGATGCAATATTTTAAAAGAATTTTACATTTTAAGCCATTTAACCTTTGAACGTTTCCCTGAATAATTGACAACCTGAACCGATCCTGGATGGAAAAAAGCGACCAATAAAAGACGAATTAAATTGCACAATCGATTAAATCACACATCTCCAGTGTTTGGTGGTGTAAGCTGACGGTGCGAGGCAGCCTGGGACTACGAGTTACAGTTCTAAAGTTTTAAAAAGATTTTATTCTTCTTACGGTACATCAAAGCAACCAACATACTGTAGCTTCCTCACTTTTTATCTATTTATAATGTTCGTGCAACATCTGTGAAACAAATGACTTCCTGCTGTCAATTACAGTACAGTCCTTTATTAAAGTGCTACTCGCGCACTGCCTTATTGTTACGCTACTCTCTTATTTCCTCCTCTTAAAGCTTGTCATGTTACAGAGCACTGACACTGGAGACTCATTCCATCTCCTTAGTGAAAGCTTCATCAGGCTCAGAAAAGGATCCGAAAACAAACGGCGTTCATGATTGAATTATTTATGAAATTCTACTTACTTAGTTTAACCTAAACGTGCCTCTTTGTTTAAGGTACATAATAAATGAAACGAAGTGGAATCACTTAATTTAAACAGTGAGACATGAATAAGTCTTTTCAGTGAAAAGTTTATGGAGAAACACAAGGTTGATAACAGAATACAAAAAAGCACTTAATCGACAGTAAACCTGTGATTTGCCTTAAATTCAACGCCCAAATTCAGTTTAGATAAATTCCTGTTTTTTCAATGTGATGTGAGCCTCTGTAAGAAGTGAGAAGCGCGAGTCTACATGACGCCTGGTGCTATCGAAGACATTGCAGATCAGACATGAGATCAAAAACCAGACAATCTGCAACTGTCAAGCACTTGACACACAACTGTCTGCAAAACTGAAACACGATACTTGGCTATGAACATGCCTATAAACCCTGGCACTCGTTTACAGTCCATTGTGTTTATTAACAGTGTGTCTATTAAAAGCACGCCACAACCTACCAGTGAGTAGTGCTGGACGACTGTATGGACAGTTACACACACACACACACACACTGCATGTCCTGAACGCAACAAATTGCCTGGTCAGACTTCCTTAATCCATAACTTATCATTACTGAATGATGTTACTATGATACTGATGTTAGGTAATATTCATTTGAATCTACATTCCTTTCCTGGAGCGAACGCTTTTATCCAAAGTGCCTTGTAAGTGGTGCAGAATCCGAACTGACCGTTAACCCCATTACATAAGCATCTCATCAGCAGGATGAAATCCGCGCTGTCTTTAGGGCTTTAATGAGAGAGAGGCAATTTGTTTCTAGAGTACGAGTGAGTGCCAGTTCATCGTCAAACTGTCAGGCAAAAAGAAAAAAAAAAGAAAAAAAAAAGGCAAAAAGTTTCCCTTGGTGTGTGGCTTCCTTTTTGCTGAGTGGTCGTGATGTTAGGTGGAGGGACTTCATTCTTCTGTCTATTAATAGATTTACAGTAAAGACATCAGGATTGCGCAATAAGTGGTGACAAGATCTTTTCGCTGCTATGATAGGAAGGACTTTCTCACAGGTCGTTCGCACAATGTCCATCTTCCTAAGCGTGCACAATTTGATCAGACTGCAGTCTATCAGGTCAAAGTGTTGTTCGGTGATGATGATGTTTCACAGCCTTATTGTATTGTAGCTCTCCAGCGCACTAGATAGACCTAAGGGAAACGGAATTGTCGGGAGGTTGTTGTGCGAGAGCTGCGTCTGTTTTGCGTTATTTCCAAATTGAATCCACCATTTTCACCTTTTACAAATGATACGCTTGAACTCAAGTTGAGTGTAAAGTAGAATCTTTAAAGTAGAATATTTAGTTTCTTTTTGGTGCGTTCCCTTCAGCGTTAATGTGTGAGGACGTGATCTCGAGCTGTCACAGCCTCAATGTTTGTATAAAACCTGATTTAAGATCCAGTTCATCTGAACACATGCTTCAAGAGAAGAGATTAGACATGAGGAAACGCTGACCTTTTGTACAAAGCAGTTAACGACAGGATCAATATCACACATCTGCTCACATTCAAAAAGAGACCTAGAAATAGAGCAGTCTTGAAAATAAAATATTAAACATATTAAACTTTCACTTCCTTTGTTTCAAATCTTTCACAATTTTCAAAACTTTTGATTATTTCCAATATTGTATATAAATGTAAAAAATAAATCCCAGATTTTAACATGGTCTCAGACACTCATAAAGATCTGAGGGAACTGTGTCCTTCCTTCAATTTCCTTAAAATTCATGTAGATTAGGAAAGATCCCACGTTACGCAACACGGTAACGGTCAGAATGTACAGCCTGGGGAAAATACGGCTCCTGCAATTTCGAAACGACCCTCTATTCCTGGGATCTGACGAGAGTCAAAGGTGAAAGGTCACCTGGCACTAAGGAAAGGAATGTCAAAAAGGATCAAAGGAGAACTAAAGATAGGCACGCTGTCAGCTCCTGTGTAATCTTCAGGGTAGCTCCTTCTAGGATGAACATGGTTTAATCAGTGCTTACAGTCTTAAACTAGAATCTAGACTCGTCTATACCCAACATCCCACCGGTTTATAGCTTCAGTTTTTATTATCTTTTATCTTTCTATCGCTGTTTGCCCATCTGGATCGGCGTGTGTGCTGAATGACTGACTGTCCGGGCAATATATTTGAATAAAAATGTGTTCGATTGATTTACTATTTTATAATGGATTATCGTATTTATAACGCTAGTACGAGGGTCGTTCAAGTCAAACTGGGACTTGTGATTATTCTTATTCTATTTTATTTTATTTCCTTGATGCACATAAGACACTTTCAGGCATATTTGCACACACCCCTGGACATTTCTATTTACATTCATCTTCATTTCCACACACAATTTCCATAAATTCTATATTTTCTATACTTGTACAGCTAGGTTTTTCTTATATTTTCTCATATTTTTCCTATATTGTATTTTTTGTATTGGATAGATATATTATTCTTTTTTAGCAAAAAGCACTTTTTCATATTTATTTCCTATTAATAGTCTTTTATTTTAAGGTCACGGGCAGTCGTCTAAGCATTTCACTGCATATCGTACTGTGTACTGTGTAAATCTGAATTTGAAAATTTGTAATGAATGAAATGAAATGAAATTTCTTGTGAATGAAGCTGTACAAGCGGTTGTCTTTTACAAAAGACTTCACGCACGACACGGGATGCTGTAAAAGATTTGAACGGTGCAAACGATATGAGTATCCTGGCCGAGGTGGCTCAGAGCTCACTGCACTCGCTCCTGTGAACATTCGGCGAGGAGAACGCCTGAGATGCATCTGTACATACGATCACTTACAAACACCACTTGCACGTTACAGAAACTCGGCTGGGGGTGATTGCCACATCCGCTGTACAGTCCCGAACTCACTTCAAGCCATTTCCACATGGTCGGGCCATTAAAGGAGTTTTCTAGGAGGCCAGGAGCGTGTAATGTCTTCAGCGTACTGAGAAAGTACCGAGAGTACCAGTGCAACACTGGGATAAGTGCATCAGTGTAGCAGGAGACTACAGTATATAGAAAAATAAAGGAAGTCTTTACTCCCATGACTAAAAACAACAAAAAGCCACTTCAGTGCCACTACTTCATTTGATTCTTAAATAGTTAAACCACAGGAAATGTTAAACACGACAAACCATAAATATGCTATTAGTATCAACACTGTAATATCTGGTCTTGATAGTGAAATCAGCATTAAGCTGCAGAACCAGTACTAGACCAGAGCTTCCCTCTTAAGGAACACACCGCACCCAGTGTTGAGGGTTTCTGAAAGTGCTGTGTAGACAAACACCAACATGAGACTATGGATTACCAGCAACAGAAGAGAAGTGATTTCCGCGCTGTCACACTAAACTTGGACGTTAATACCGGAGTAGAGGAGAGAGGAAGGGAGGGGGGAGAGGGGGCGGAGAGTTGCTGTATCATGATTCATTTGTGTGTCATTACATGTATCGCCACCCTGACTCACAAATAGATTTTTAAACATATTTCGTTTATTTATATACTGTATGTTGGCATTTGAGGTGGTGAAAGTTTGCAGTTCCAATATAATCCTGCTGGTGGCGTGCTCTAAATTGTTCACCAATTTTTGGTAGGAACAAATTATAGACTAAGTTTGTTTAACATTGTAACATTCTGGTGAAATTGATACAAAATCGAGATATTCATAAAATAGGGATACATACAGCGGCGCAATATCGTATCAGGTGGCCGCTGGTGATTTCCCATCTTATCATATTTAAAAATAGGAAGTTGTATTAATTGCCATCATGAAAAATGTATATATTACGAAAATATATATTGGAAACATTCATGTCAGGAATATATATCAGACAGTTTTGGAAAGTCATTTTAAGCATTTTAATAATGACAAAATACAGTATGTTTGTGTGTGCATTCGTGTGTATGTGTATGTGTATGTGTATGTGTGTGTGTGGGCGTACATGTGTAACAGTGAGAGGGTTTGAAGCTTCCGTCTGATCATTCTGGGTGGAACAGATATGTTGTAGACTTCAGTGCTTGTGTGTCTCTGTGCACTCAGTTAGTGAGTAAAAACATTATCATGGATGCTAAAAGAAAAGCCATGTGTGACCATCCTCACGCTGCGTTTAAACAGCTTAAGCTAACACACAACAACACAACAACTATCTAAGTATACATGTATACAGATCCAAACAGGGGTGAAACGTTTAAAGATGTCAAAACTGAAAACCTTAGGGCTCACACACAGGGACACACGCACACACACACTGCTGCCTGTTCGGCGCAAAAGGCACCTGAAAGAGCCGTCTCCAGCGTGAGCGCTGCTTGTGAACAGAAACCCTTCCCTCATTACTGTGAGGCTAATTAAGACCGTTTGCACACCCGCTCTTCATATCTGATTTCATGTGCAGCTTAATTGCTCATCTAATGACTCTCAGACAAACACTGACCTGCAGTGATAATGACACAGCACACACACAGCACACACACACACACACACACACACACACGCATACACGCACGCATACAGTACACGCACGCGAGCTGATTTCGGCAGGCCAGGTATTGATGTGTGCATCTTCTGAATCGATGTGTATCATATTTCCCGCCATAACTACAACGCTAATTCTCGTCCATCTGCGGATCGGGTTGCATTCAGGGAAGAAGAAGCTCAGTGTTGCAAGCAAGATAGTTACACAAGCTAGTGTTGCAAGCCGGACAGTTTTTCTTTTGTAAGAAATAAATGTGCAAGTCATCTTAAATGTACAAAAAGCTATCTCTGGCACATCAGAGTCATATATATATATATATATATATATTAGTCTTATGTGAGTCACTTACAGTACAAACCATATGAGTTTTTTTTTTTTTTTTTTTAATCACTGGGGATTTTGCTTGAAAATCTGCTTGCTCGAGGAAACATGTTTCCTGTTCGCACGTTTTGAGCGTTCTAAAAAGACGTTGTTTAGTGAGAGATGTGCGCATTCATTGTAAAAGGTATAAATAAATAAACCCCCTCGAAGCGCAGATGCAGGGGAATTACTTTAAGAAAACGGATCTATAACTACAACAAAGCCACGAGCTGTTATTTCCAGCTCAGGACTGTATAAACTTTTAATTATAGAAGTGGCTCATGAGTGTTTGTGCTTTGCTCTTATTTGCATGTTGTGGGTTGTGATGCGCTGCGCAGCCTTGCTGTTCTTCCACTTATTATTTTCCACTAATGAATCATTTATATATTTATATGACCGCTGAATCACCTCTCTGCCCTCGGAGTTGTAGGAATATAGCCAGGATAAGTGACGCAAGTCAGTTCTAAACAATATCGATCAAGCTATTGGGACGATGTTTTTTTTAACAGATTTCTTTGTTGTTGTTTTTTTTGGCTTCAGTTAATACTGTATATTAAAATACTTATTTATAACTTATATAAATAAGCAACTGGTGTTATGAGCTGTTTGGTGGTTTGTGCTCAAATAACGGTTGCAAGCTTGATTCAGGCATACATTGTACTGTACAGTGTATCATGAGGACGCACAAAGGAGTTAATTTGTGCTAGATGCATTTTACACATGCACACACAAAATGAGGAAAAGACACTGACGTGTAACAGAACAAAAGTGAAAAAAAACATTATATTTTAAATTTTCTCTGATTGCACAGGCTGATGCTATCGCTAATCACTGACAAGCAAACCAGGTTCTTATTACACACCTTTTTCCTCACTATGTTGTATGTGTTCGGTTTTGTCTGCTTAGATGATTTGTGTTAAAGGTCTAGTGTTTGGTCAGCTTGCATTTACTGTTTTAGCTATTGAATAGCTGTTAATATGTAAGAAGAAACAACAATATTTTATATTCATAAATTTTTTGCATCCCGTCCATCCTCTGTAGGGTCACAGTGGGCCTGGAGCACATTCCACAGAACGGAAGGTGGGTGCCAACCTGGACCCATAGCACTGAACAGGCACTCACACTCCTAATCACACACTATGAGGAATTTGGAAACACTTACACCCTACAACAGGTGCGGAGGTAGCGCAGTGGTTATAATGTTGGTCTGCTGATTAGGAGGCCCGCAGTTCGAGCCCTGAAGCCGTCAGGCTGCCGCTGTTGGATGCTTGAGCAATGTCCTACAGATACAATCGAACTGACAACCCGACGCCGTAAGAAACTGCCACAGAAACGTCAATTCAATCTTATTTATATAGCAATTCTAACAATGATCATTGCTGCAAAGCAGTTTTATATATGTATTAATCAAAATGATCGGATTGTCCCTGATGAGCACGAGGTCAACGGTGGCAAGGAAAAACTCCCTGAGAGGCCAATACTAATACGAACCGACTCAACAGGGAACACGTCATCTTCATGTGATAACGCACAGCAGGGATTGTTTTGCAGTCAGACTGTCGGCGGAAAGTTCAGTATAACAGGAGACATGTGTAAGTTAAAATGGAGTCCAGTTTCGTTATTATATATCAATGTAGATTTTGTCATATCAACGGATATATTATATGTCACCAGATTTCCCGGATGGCACGCAGACTGGCGCTTTCATATTTTCTTTTACAGCTTGTACTGCAAGTCTTTGGACTGTTGGAGGAAACCGGAGTACCCAGAGGAGACCCAGAGGAGACCCAGGGAGAACATGCACGAATGAGTCTATGAATTCCTTTAAAGTTTGTTTGTTTATTGCTTGTTGATTCATTCTGCACAGCAGGGGTTCAATAAAAAGCATTGCAAAATGCTTATTATCCTGTAGCAATAAATAATGGTTTTCTCTCTCTCTGAATGTGTGTGTGTGAGAGAGAGAGAGAGAGAGAGAGCGTGCACAGTGGCCTACCTTGGCGCGGATCTGGCCCGAGGTGGACACTTTGCGGATGAGTTTGTGGGAGCTCTCCTCCGGCTCGCCGTCGCTGTCGGATGACTCGTCCCCCGCGTCGGCGCGCTCCGGCTCGCGCACGTACAGCGTGTTCGGGTTCAGCTTCGCCGCCATGGACGCACGCGGGCACCGAGAGAGACCCTGCTGTTCACTCCGCGCCTTCCTGCACCGCCCGGTCCTCTGCTCTGCACACACAGAAACACATGCGCAAAGGCAGGAAATAAGTAACTAACTAACAAACGAAACAAACAACAACAACAAAAAAAGCCGCGCTGTGTCCGAATCTACATGTGTCTCTACCTGTACACGCCTGATGGAGAGGCGCGCGGTGCTCTGCTGTCTCACGTGTTCAGTGTATCGGAGGTTAGAGGAACACACACACATATACACACACACACACACACACAGAAGGTCTGTCGAAAGCAACAGGCGTTCACCAGCGCGCGCTGTACACCACTGATCCGCGTTTCATAATAATGCATGGAATAACGCTGTCATGTCAGCAGTCCTCATTCCTACATGATGCAACATCATCATCATCATCATCATCACGCCTGACCTGGTCGGATTTTCCCCGTGCTTTAATCAGCACATGGCACAGGATGCGATCGCGCGCGCGTTATTAAACGCTCCTGGAATAAAAAAAAAATAAATATATATATTTAAAAAGCTCTCGCGTATGAGTGTGTGTGTGTGTGAGAGTGTGAGTGTACACACTGCACATTGTTGTCTAAAGCATCTCTCTGACTCAGCATCCGCTTTCACGTCTGCCGACTGGATCAGACGCTCGCGCACGACGTTTTAGCGAGATCTCACCGCGCGGACATGAGCGCAGGCGGAGCGGATTACGCGGAATCGCGCGTGCACAGCCCGCTCACTGCTCACACGCTCACCCGCTGCCGGTTACTGTGCGAAGAGCCTCGACTAGCGCAATCCTGCGATTAAAACGGAAAAAGGGAAAAAACGTCGGCTCACGCCGCGTTAAGGTTCCGCGTCGGAGGTCTGCGTTTACCTTTTGGCGTGTAGCGTTCCCCGCGCCGTGTCTCGCGCTCGCGCTCTGTGTTGCTCTCGGTCGCTCGTGAGGCTGCGCGCGCGGCCGCGCTGATGGACAGTGTGAAAATCTCCGACACACACACACGCAGACAGGCGCGCGCGCGGACGCGCACGCATAGCCTCGGATCGGATTTGAAACTAATGGGAGGGGTAGAGAGAGAGAGAGAGAGAGAGAGAGATAGAGAGATGGTTATGATTACAGCAAAGTTAAATTCTTAGGAATGTTTGTATTTCAGTGCACGTCTTCATTTTGCACGTCTAACCCACGTGTTTGCATGGCATAAAATAGTAGTGCCACTATTATCCACATTATCTGCTTCACCACTTCACTGCAAGTACTGTACATTCACCAAGCTAAAGTGAAACAGCATCATCAAACATCATAATGCACCTTGTTTATTTATTTATTTATTAAAGAAAAAAATGCACAAGAATGAAAGTCACATGGAGAAGTGTTAGAGGAGCAGCTTCCCCTATTAAACTCTTTTAACCACAATGAGAAACTGTCTGATGGGTGAAAAAGAAAACATGCCACTGCATGTCTTGGCTGAACTGAGACTGGATTTGTGTCTATCACATTTAGAGAGCTGAGAGCAAAAATGTGTTTTGCCTTCAGTGCAAATGTGCAGAGTTTGGTTCCTGCCTTCCGGTCAGTGTGCATGGAGTTTGCATGTTCTCAGTGTGCTTGGTGGCTTTTCTCTGGGTACTCCAGTTTCCTTCCACAGTCCAAAGGCATGCTGGATAGGCTTATTGGCGTTTCCAAATTGCCCATAGTGTGTGAATGTGTGCATGAATGTTGAAGTCCTACTGTACCATGGTTGTAAAAAGAGGAATAAATGCAATGATCACCATTGGCTTCCATGGTTTATAGTTTGACTACAGAGATTCCTAGATGCATGGATGTATGGTAGGGTATAAGGCTTTCAGGTTATTGTACAGAAACATTGTAAACCCAAATAAGTTGGCAAAACTCAAAAAATTTGAGGTAATCAATTACATCAATTTTTTTATGTAATGATGCTTCCAATTTTAAGTAAACAGAACTATCAGTTTCTGAGTTTGTTGTACTCGTTCATATTAGGCGTTCTTTACTTGTAAAAATAAATTCTTGTTGGTCTTTCAGCAATGGGACGCCACAGCAGACAATTTCTGGCACAGGTTTTACACCAGATGCCCTTCCTGTCGTTCGGAATTGAACCTGGGCCTTTCATATGGCAGGCGAAACACCTACCACTGAGTCACCAGTGCCCGATTGCCCTGATGACGTCAGACACAAAATCACTAGGCTGAAAGATTTTAAGTTGGTGGAACTTTAAGGTGATAGTTATCGTTACTTAAGGACTTACAATTACTTAAAATATCAAATTTTTTCAGCTAACTTGAAAAGTGTCATTTCTACAAACTCATAAATACCAAAAAGTTCTAAATACTCATCAAGGTCTAGTAATTTTAACTAATTGCAATTAATTAAGTTAACAGTACTCAATCTGTTTAATTACTTTGAGCATTAAGGTTTACAGTGAATCCTAGTCTCATACAGCGCTATCCCAATGACCTGAGATTTGATATTAAATGTGCAAAAAATGTAATCAAGGTCATATGTTTAAGTATAGTATGCAAACATGATACATGCAATAGCCTATAAAGCACCAGTGTCTACAGCCTCTACACAGTGTTCAAGCAAATCTGCTTTAACTCAAGTTCATGCTGTTTAAATTCAATCATCTTCAGTAAACGCTTTTTCCTGGGTAGGGTTGTGTGGGATCCGAAGTTTATGCCAGGAACATGATGCAGGGATATTATCATGATGAGATTCCACCAATCACCAATCCATCATAAAGGACCATGCACAGGAGCCCCCCCCCCCACCCCCCCCCCCCCCAGCCCTTCTACAAAGCTGAAACACATATCAATGCGAGAGCACTAATACATTATAGAACTGGTGGTGCAATATAATGTAACTGATTCACTGAAGGTGGCCTGGTGGCCTGGTGGTTAGCACTATAGCCTTGCACCAGGGTTCAAGTCCTACTTTCTGTGTCCTTGGTGTTTTGGTGTTTGCGTGTTCTTCTCTTACACGGTGGGTTTCCTCTAGGTACTCAGATTTCCTCCCACAGTCCAAGGACATGCAGATGAGGTGTTTCTAAATCACTCAGAGTGTGTGAATGAGTGTGTGCGTGATTGTGCCCTGAGATGTACTGCCAGCCCATCCAGGATGCACACCGCCCAGATAGACTTCAGGCCTTCCACGACCCTGTACAGGATAAGCAGTATAGGGGATGAGTGAGAGAGTAAGTGATTTACTGGATTCTATCACATAAAGTTCCTTAAAAATAAATACAGTATATACATAAAAATCCGGAATCATTTGTGTTAAGATGGTCCCAAAAGGGAAATGTCCAAATATAATACATACAATACATTAATACATGTAAAAGACAATAGAAGTGGAATCAAAAAGGGAATCAGTTCTCTTTATAAACTTTTTTATTGTTATTTTTTACCATTGATAAGACGGTAAACCACATGTTTTCACACCAGCACACCAGAATGCAGCTGTGTTGTCAGTCAAAGTGGTTATTTGACACAATGGTCACATTTTATTATGGATGCAAAATAGACCAATGAAGCAGAAGTGAAATAACAGAAACAGTAAGGAAAGGGAATTCTGTTATAGAGTCATCACCAGCAAATCAAGCTGAATAACACGGTGCTGCTCGAGACTCTTATGTAAGTTGCTAGCAAGGACAAAATACAGTACATACACCTACATACACCCACTATCCGCTTTAACAGGAAACATGTACGCCTACACATTTAGCCAAATAGCCAATCACGTGGCGGCAGTACAGTGCATAAAATCAGGTTACAAGCTTTAATTAAATTTCGCATCAAACACCAGGATGAAGAAAAATCTGATCACAGTGAAGTGAATTTAACCCTGGCAAGGCAGTCGATAGCAGATGAACTGGTGTGAGTGTTTTAGAAACTGGTGCTCTGTCAGGAATTTTACACACAGCTGTCTCTAGAGTTTAAACAGAATGTTGTGAAAACCAAAAAATACACTGAGTGAGAGTGAAAGTTCCGTCAGTGGAAATGCCTTGTTGTAAAGAGAGGTCAAGCTGAAGTAACTCATATGATACAACCGTGGTGGTGAGTGTTAAATGCATCTCAGCATGCACACACAAATCATTGAAAAAACTGAAGCTTCAGATGGATGAGTTACAACAGCAGAAGATTGTATTCTTAACATTATTATTATTTTATTATTATTACTTACTTAAGTAGTACAAGAGATCGAAACCTTCAGCCACATAAAACAGAAAGTTTTTCAGCCTTAAAGCAAAGTGTGAAGCAGACTAGAACCACTTTTTTCACATTGCACAAATCAAGTAAACCACAAAAGAACAATACAGAAGCCACACTGAGGCCATGTCTAGATTAAGAGTTGTCTGGGCCTATTTGTTGCTCACCACTTGGACTGTATTAGGCATGCTACCACAGTGTGAGAAAAAAAATCTCAGTTCCCAATATTAACCAGTATATAATAAAAAAAAAAAATTGTCCTTACAATCTTGCCTTTAAAATCCCAATTACGGCAGGCAAAGACGTACATCTCCTTCTTATATCCTGATTTAAAATTTAACAGAACAAGGCATATGAAACCTTGTAGTAGCTTCAACAGCAGGAAGTCCAGTTACTTCACCTGTGCAGGCTGATTTGTTTTATGGCCGGCAGCGTAGGTTTATTTACACATGATGGGGAATAATATGTCCGTCATATCCATTCATGTGTATGCCGATGTGTAGTTTGATTTACATGTTCCTTTACCCACCTGCTGACAGCCAGCATAAGATGTTCAGCATAAGTCACTATTATGTTCTAATTATTTACATATACATTAGCTACATGTGAAGCTCAGGTATGTATTCAAGCTGTTAAGTTTTCGTATAGCACTTTCACTTTCACTCACTCATCCTGGACTTGAGGGCATTAGGATATTAAATGGTATGCATTGTGTTATAATTAACCAGCTACTTCTGTACTAATTTTCATTGTGATCATGAATACACATTTTGAATGTGATCATGCTGGAAATCTCACGATTCTTTCGATATGAAGTGTTGACGGGACGCTTGCAGCCGGTTTGTTAGAAGACAGATGTTTCACAAGCGTTGCTGTGTTGTGCAGTTGTGCCTCTTTAAACCCCTTCCTCCCTTCTTCATGCCACAGGTTTGCAGAACAAAATCAGCAGCACTAAATGAACCCCTACCGAGTTAAATGGAAGCTGTTTAACTGTGCAGAACTAAATTGAGCCCAGTAGGTGTTAATTTAGCCCTGGCAAATTCACCTGCCTTTCCCCAGGCCTTTTCATTACAACTAAGTGAGCGGATCCAGTATTTCTTCCATTTTTTTTCCAGTCGGTCTGCCGTTGTTCTTCTCCTCTCCTCCATTCTTCCTCCGACGCACTAACTGCAGATGGCTGGAGGCATCTCACACTACCCCCCCCCCTCGCCACGCACACCTCCACCCACCAAATGCTAAAAAAAAAAAAAGCACAGGTCTTTTCCTGCTGACCTGGGAGCATTTTTTTGCACAGTACCTCTCTTACTGGTTCTACATGCATATGGCCGACGAAGCTGCATTTGGATCAGCGTGTCTCCTCTCTGAGCAGAACGATAACCCTTGCCAGTGCTGCAATCGAAGGGAAAGATTCACTGTATGTTTTAGCTCCTCGCTCTCTCTCCACATTTCATTTCAGAAGCTTTTAAGCTCACGCAGAATGCTTTTCCTCGTTTTACAATGCGAGTTCTTCAGCTGAAGCTGCAACTCATCGGGGTGCATTAAGGACCGCCAGACATCGTCCGCTTTAATAACCTCAATGGGCTTTTACCATCCAAATGATCTTTCACAATATTCGCTTTGTGACAGTAAGCAGTTATTATTCCACACTGCCAGGGGAGAGCGAAATTGCAGCGAATTGCAGGCTGTTTTCATGGTTCGATGGGTCTTATTAGAAGGTGCGTCAAGAGATGAAGTATTGACTGCTGAGCCAACAGATCTATATTTAATATGGCATTTATTTACAGATTACTCTCACTCACCTGGTCTCATGCCTCCCGACACACACATGTACACACTGTCTTACTACACTTGCCACTGACAAATGTAATGCTGTGCTACACTTAAATCTAATCTTAATCTTACCGTCATTAATAATACCAATATTTCTTTACATTTTCCTTTCCTCACGGGTCATAGCCATATGTCAGTCAGGTCATGATCTGAACTACTGTATCAGATGTTCCTATCCTTATAGGGATATTTGGTATCTGTCAAGATATAATATCATACCCCATACACCCACACACACACACACACACACACACACACACACACGCAGATAAACAAGTGCTCAGTAAAGTAGACCAGTAATCTAGTGGTTCTCAGTTCCACTCTTGGGGTTTCCTGCACATGTTTCCATAACATGTTTTTGAGAAGCTCGATCATCAAAAGACGAAAGATGCAAGTGTCAGTGAAAAGAGTGCAGATTTTAGGAAAGGGTTGTTAATGTGCTCCCTGTACTTCTTAGTGTGTGTGTGTGTGTGTGTGTGACTCATCCCTCAGTTGTATAACATGTACCACCTGTGGCTGGTGAAAAGCATGGAGGGAATTTCAGCCTCCTCACTTTGCCATGCGCAGGGTTCAGCGCGGGAAGCGAGCAGCTCTCTGCTGCCACCCAGCGGCCGTGTCTCTTCACATTGGCTCGTTACACTTGCGAGATGCATGATTCCTGCAAACGACTTGTGCACTTCGAAATCTTCACTCACACACACACACACACTCACACACACACAGTCAGCACAAGGCTTCATTATGTAAGAGGAATGCGTGTTAATAACCTGCTCCTATGAATCAATGGCAGTTTATGCGCGTCTCGGATGAATACTTTGAACAGTCACTGCGCTGTCCGGCTGACGTCACTCCGGGATGACGTCATCGCCGGCATCACCCTTCAGCCCACGCTGCTGCTGCTGCTGCTGGCAGTGCACGCGCATGCAGAGGCACGAAGCTGCAGGGCAAAAGAACTGCAGAGTTGGGGTTTATTTATTTATTTATTTATTTATTTTCTTTTTAAAAAGTGCTTATTTTCAATACCCAAAACACAGCTTAATAATGTGTTGATTAGTATTCTCGTGTGAATAAAGTGAGAAAACCCCAGTGGGACAGCAGAAAGCTGGACAACAGCACACTAAGTGCTGACCTGATTATCTAGAGGGCAAAGAATTGCATTCATAGAATACTGATGTACTGTAACACATTATTCGGAATGGACAAACAATCTGTTCCAAACTGATTTAAATACAGATACAAATAGAACAGTCTGAGAGGCTCACGTGGCATATGGTTGAGGCAAGAGGTGTGAACTGGGACTGGAATCTCACTGGACACCAAAAAGGTTATACAAGCAAGAGGTTTTTATTTTCATCAAGGTATCATGAAGTGGTCAAATGCAAAGCACACGAGACAAAGTGTGACCTTGTCACAAAGAGTGTGACCAAGAGGGACCACCTCTAGTCTCAAATATATGACGTGAGGGGGAAATTGAAAAAAAATAAATAAATAAATAAACAAATATATATATATATATATATATATATATATATATATATATATATATATATATATATATATATATATATAAAACTTTCCTATTTGTATCTGTATTAAAATGAGTTTGGAACAGATTGTTTGCTCCTTCTGCATAATGTTTTTATTGTTTTATTTGGATTTTATTTAAATTTATTTTTCTTATTATTGTCTGTTTTATAGTCTGTTTCCATGTCTGCAGCTATTTTAGGACTGTACAGCATGCTTTGGTCAACTGTATTGTGTTAAATGTGCTTTAAAAACAAATTTGACTTTTTTTTTTTTTACATGAATGTGCAGTTCTGCAGTTCTTCATCAGAAACATAATACAAATCTTATGGTAATGATCCCCAAAAGCTAAATAAATTTCCCCCAAACATAGATAGTTAGATAGATAGATATTTTCTTGATTCCAAGGGAAATTCCAGATTTGCAGGGATTAGTTACCTTTGTGGGATGGTGCAAATCTTCATTTTTCAAAACTGTAATAACTGTCAAGGGTTTAATTCCCTTCTCAGGTCTGTATCCATGGCGTCTTCCTCCAACTTCTTTCCAAATTACCCGCAGTGAGTGTGAGTATGTGTCTGTCCCCTGTGATGGACTGGCACCTCATCCTGCCTTGTGTCTCTTTGGATAGGCTTCAGGCTTCCAATGACCCTGTACAGGATAAGCACTATTGAGAACGAGAGAAATGTAAAGTGAAATGTAATATTTTTGTGGGATTATTACATTAGAAACTGCAAATTTCTATTATTTGTGGTTTATTGTGTTTGTGGACTGTTATTATGGTGGCAGGTGTTACAGACCTCTGGAGCATAGCCTGATTACGCTATAGCCACCCATGGTTAGGAGTCATATGGAGCAAAATTGGCTGTGCTTTCAGGGGGGAAGGGGTGATATACTTGAACTCCTGCATCCATCATGGCAATGCTGGCCAATCATGGGTGTCTGTGAGCTCATGCAGGTGGAGAGGGGTGCATAGTGACCGGCATAGGCAGCAGTTTGAATGGATGCGATCAGATAGAACCATGTGGTAGCTTTTGCCCTCTCTGGTTCATATGGCATACTCTCTCTCTCCACTGGCAATCCGAGTGATGCTAGACAATCATCAGCACATGTCAGCTTATGTATGCAAAAGAGGGTAGATAGCACTTTCCTCTGAGTGTGTTGGAGGAAGCACAGAGTAGAGCCTTCACCCTCCCAGATTTGTAGCTGGCATATGCTATGGGAGAGCAAGTGACCAAATGGGACAGATAATGGGGTTGAGGATAGCTGAGATTAAGGAACCAGAATTAATACACCTATAACCTACTGTATAATTATATTAGGTTGAAATCTAAATACAGACACAAGAGTACTGTATACTAAACACATGTACAGTGTATATGGAGAATCCATTTAAAGATCAAAATAGTGCAATTTCTCCACCTTTATGACAGAACTTCCTAAATGAATGGCCATAATAACATTAATGCACTGGCTTCATAGTTGCTCTATAGAATTGGATACACACAGACTTAGGTACATATAAAATGGGCTAGTAGAACAGCCCCTTAACATGGCATCAGGTATTCCCTTAAGGGGGATGAACTAGGGCAAGTCAACCCGAATTTTTTTTTTTTTTGAAGCAGTTATGAAACGGCCTCAGTGCAATCAGACACAGCAAAGTCTTCATGCTGAATTAACACCTATTATTATTTGTATTCTTTGTGCACTTATGACTTTTACTCACCACTGAACTTGTGAACAGGATATGGAAACCAATTTAGATCATACCTCATTCCTGATTTTGGTAATATGAGACTATTGGCTATAATAAGTGTTCACATGGTGTGTTTTTTTCATGTTTTTAAAATGCAAGAATAATATCACTTTAAGTGGGTAAGCAAATTATTAAAATTTTTTTTTTAATTATTTTTCAAATTGTATCTATAAATTTTTTTGGCCAAGCTATCAAAATCAAAATTCCTCTATGCATAAAGTGTCTGCAAGTTCAACTACAATGTAGTTTAATAACTATTATGTCTTGTCTTTGTCTACTTTTTCTCAAACTTCCAGAATCCTAACAGAGCCAATAACAGCCCTCATGTTTCCTTTACTTCATGTTTCCTTTGTTTACCCCACGGCTTTCAATATTTGTGAGAGAAGGACTCCTACATCTCCTGCGTCCATGATAAAAGCATTACCTGACATTATATAGGAAACCTTAAGACCCTGTCCATGTCCCAAGTGCCTGATTGTTTAACTAAATATGCTGAGGTCTTTAGAAAGACCAAGACATATACACACCCTTTACAAAAAAACGACTCTCAAACAAAACAACCCTACATACTGTAGATTCATAGATTCATGCTCTACTGAGCCCCAAAAACAAGGCCATGGATGAGTACCTCACTGAGGCCATCATGCAGGGGTATATCCTTCCATCTGCCTTGGCTAAGTTCTTTCCAGGGCATGTATTCATTACAAAGGCCTAAACCAGGTCACGGTCATATTCTGTTATCTCCTGCCTTCAGTCCCTCTGAAACAGCTTTGCAGGAATGCTGTGTGATTTTGTATGAACTAGTCAGTTGCTCTATTACTGTCCAGACCATCATAAAGTCTATTCTACGTCATTGTCTGTATTTAAAGATTTCACTTAGTCCAAGTGCAAGGTCAGTGAACCTCACAGGGTGGCCAGTCCCCACAGTCACGTGACTCCTCTCAGTCACAGTCAAGACATGCAGTTCCTCAAATGACCAACAGACTCCAAAAGTGAGTCAATGGCCTTAGACCACCAAATAAATGTTTGCAGCCTGGTACGAAAAAATCTGTTAAGAATCAGTTAAGAATTTGAATTTGAAATGAAATTTGAAATGAAATGAAATTCAAAATGAATAAAAAATAAAAAAGTGCTTGAGGTTACATCACTGGATAGATACTTACTGTATACTCGGTTACTAAGTTATTACCTAAGTGCTTTCAGTCAAACACAACTATATATATATATATTTTTTGTTTGTTTTTTTGGTGGGTTAGGGGGATTAGTCCAAGTACTGGAGAAACAGATATGTCTTGAGTCATCGTTTATTTGTCTGCTATGCATCACTTTAGCTATCCAGATAACTGGCATCATATCTACCAGTAGTAGGAGTTGGCATGAGACAACATGTAGGGTAGTAATCCAAAGTACTTTTACTTACACTTTTGCATGTACGTAAATGCATGTTAGCCACCTTAGTATATTAGCTAAGCTAAAGTTAAGTTCTTTATACATTCATTTCTGAATACAGTCTGTGTACTAATAATGCACTCCTGTCTCCCATTTACAAACGCCCTGAAATAACCTGCACACAATTTGCAAAAAAAAAGGTGCACAAGTCAAAGCATTATTCACATTCTTTTAATCACAGCCTGTTTAATATCTTTAAGTACTCCTTAGTTTAGACTACTGTGAAGGGTACCTGGCCACATGTCTGGATTTGCTTGCGATTTAGCTTGCAGTGATAAATTTTGAAAATTTATAATGTGTTTAAACAGCTACAGAACACGAAGAAGGCTTTCTTATTGTTAGAAAGAATAATTTCTTTATTCTTTAAAAATGTCTTTATTCTTTCTTTAAAAGTTATTTACAATAAACTATTCAGGAACTACAATAACATTCAATAATACTAATAGGAAAGAAAGTCAGGACTGCCCCCCCCCCCACCACGAGTATGACCAAATACAAAATATTGTATGCAGTATAGTCTTTATACTGAAAGTAGCAAACAAATTCCATTATTGTAACTAGGTCAAAATGTAGACCTGTTAATGAATACATTAATTCCATTTTAATATTGCATGTTTACAAGGCTATGTTATTTGTCAAGTTATTATCATAAACGTTTTACAGTTGCCTGCTTATTATGTCAAATCAATTAGCTGCATAAACAAGCACTTTTCATTCACAATCCACAATCAGATGATTTATGCAGAAGAATAATTTAGGTATTGAGATGCTGGTTACCATGAGAACATGCTTACTGAGACTCTCAGTGACTGAGTGACTAGTGATTCATTTTTAAGCCATTGAGACCTTTTTGGAAAACACTAGGAAGGCCTGTGAAATGCATGAAAACATGAATTCAGTGCATTTCTTTTTTTTTTCTTTTTTTCTTTTTTTTGAATCGGTAGCTATTTTTAAATCATCCAGCACCTAAAAAACTAATTAGAAATTTGAAAGATTGGAAGTAGTGCAATATTTACAGTATGTAATTATTGTAATTATCAATGTATTGGCTAAATCATAATAATAGCCATAACTATAATCAGCTTTCAGGCACTGCTATGTCACACAAGTTAATGTCACAAATGTATTTATATGCGCTCACAAACGCAGGCTCTCTCTCTCTCTCTCTCTCTCTCTCTCTCTCTCTCTCTCTCTCGCTCTCTCTCTCCTGGAGGAGCAGGAGAAGGAAGAGTTGCTGAAAGGTAAGACAGACAGTATTGAGCCAATTTGCACCACTCCACGAGCTAGATTTTGGTAAAACAGGGCGACATAACAATGACATATCCTCAAATAAAATGTCACACTTGAGCACTGAGACAGACACTAGTGAATTTTTAAAGTAACCATGTGATAAGTGGTTGTATAACATATCCACTGTGTAACCTATTTTAGATATACGGTATAGTACTGTGTAAAGGTCTTGAGCTACCTCTCACGTCTTCATGTTAGACTAAATAAAATGATGTGGATTCAATTAAGGAAATGGAAACAGATGTTGTACTGTGACATTCTACATTATACAAATATACAATTTACTAGCTGCTTGTTTATGTAACAACCTCAGCAGCAGCCTCATTCCCCCTCTCATCTGTTCCAACCGCTCAACATTCAGCATCACCAGTATACTAATCACCAGCCTCATCATCTGCACCTGTTTCTCACTGGTTTATATCTTCAGTTAAATCCCTTTTTTATGCTTGAATGATTCATAGGCCCCTGTGTGGCTTAACAAAGAAAAAACATTCCTCTGAAACTGTCCAGGTACAGGGACTGGGCTGAAAAGGAGAGCCAAAACATCCTTCAGGAAGCCTTGAGAACTTTTCCTCCAGACTACAGTACAAAAAAAAAAGTCTGGCTCTCTGGAAGCAAAATATGAATTAATGCGACTTTACGACAGTACCGTACCTTTGTTCACTTGTGTTTAGTACAGCTAGTGGTGTTTCACTAACTGTCTTGATTTGCTGGACTTCCCCACCATGCAGCACATGATCCACATCTGGGCATTTATGTTTTTAAACAAGACACATATTCATATTCCAAAACGCTAAACCCGTCAGAAGTATTGCATTTCCAAATGCGCAGGAAACTAAACTAAATCAAGTGAACTAGACCACTGTGAGTGCAGGAGCCTGAACATGGAGATGATGGATCGATGACGTCCCCACAACATGTTCAGCTATAAGTGCAATTTAACAGGCTCGTGAGCCACAACATCATATTCTTCACCACAAGACATTTAGAAATATTAATTTGTCACCACAATGTTATAACCCGTTCCCTTACGATATTAATTCATAGCCATAACTTGCTAAACAACCACCATATTATCTCAGACCGAAATAAATCCCTGGTATACAGTACAAATATCCCGGTACTGTGATCACGCTGCATAACAGCAGATGACACAAAGTGCGAAGGTGTTGCAAGTGCTGGACGAAATTTGTCTTGTCTCTTGGAGTGAATCTAGGACAAGCGTAATGATTGCAGATTACCTTAATACTGAGTAAATAAATGAAGCAAAAGAAAAAAATAATAATAATTGGACTCCCAGGGCAGACATTTGTTTTAAGAATATGGATTTAGAAGATGACCCGAATGATGTACAGTACAGCGTTACAATGTGCTGTATGTTAAACTTTTTGAAAAATAACCTGGGCTTAATGTAAAAAATCACAGACATGACTGTACTGTATGTGTGATGCTGGTAGGAAGAGCCCCAAGGGAAATGTGAAGGTAGTTTATAAATAGAAAAAGGGGGAATCTGATACTGTAGTCGAGCCACTCTGTGCACCTCTGGAAAGCTGGAATGCAGTTGACTTTTAGATGGAGCACTGCTGGGTTCACAGAGTAAGTGAGCATTCGCATTATGGACTCATTAAATTTTCTACAAGCCATATTTCGCTCTACAGAAAGCAACTCTTCTCTAGATGAAAGGTTTGGCATGAAGTTGCTGCTCTTTGTGCAGCACGACTGAAGGCTTTTAGTGCAGCGTGATTGAGAATGAAAAGGAGCCTTTCATTGTTGCACTGGCTAGTGGATTTAAAACCATCACAAATACGCACACACACACACAGCTCTTCTTATCATTCTTAACATCAACAACAGAACCTTTGTGTCCTAAGAGACCAAATTGACCGAAAACAACTTTCTCGTATGCCCCCCTCCCTCCCTCCCATTTCCTGTCGTCACTCACCTTTTCTGGTCCATATATTTCCACATAGCTATTCTCCATCCCTCTCAGCATCACTTGTTCCACAAATATCCCACATCTATTTATACTCTCCATGGCACTGTTGTCACCCAAGGATTGCTAATATGATATGACGTGCTCCCGTCAGTCGCAAGACCTTCGTGCTAAAGCAGCATGGCCATGTCGCACTCTTCAGCTAGAACTAATAGAGAGCCCTCAAGGCTTTCTCTGCTATTCCAAGGCTCCTGCTGAGCATACAATACATCCTATGGGGTAAAAAAAAAAAAAAAAAGCATCCATGCTCGTACACAGAAACTTAGCACATTACAGTATACAGTATATGAGGTAACATGGACCAGAGTGGCATCAATATCAGAGCCTAGAGATGCACTGTGAACAAAGACGTTGTGTTATCAGGCTAGACTGAGTTACAACACAATACAGTTAGTATTACAATACAATCTGTCAACATACACCACACCATGGATATCGACCTCTATATCACTGACACTGCAAAAAAAGATTTTCCCAGATGTTCAAAGTGTAAAAATATACCTGCAGTATATTTTGCTGACCCTAACGAAAATTTGCATTGTGAATAAAGAAAGGTGGACTTAAACATCCGTACTGAATATCATATACACTGCCTGGCCATAAAAAGTCATTTTTAGTAACTAAAAGTTTTTTTTACTAAAAAAAAGTTTTAAAAGAATTCACACTAACACCTTTTTTTAGTGTTATTAGTATGAATAAACACTAAATAGCCTTTGATTGGATACTTATTGCAATGATGAATATGTTTCAGCATACTAACTAATGCAGTGAGGAAGTGGTAACCGTGTTTATGGGGAAAATGTTACATGAAGGGTCAAATTATTATCCTGAAAGCAACTAAGCAGATTTGAAATTACTTGAACTGGGTTAAGAGCTGTCCTAGACATTATTAAAACCTGAAAGGATAGTGCTGAACCATCAAGCTTGCCAAAGAAATGTAGTCAGAAAAAAATCATGAATATGTACAGATATAACTTAAAGGCTTAGTGAAGTTAAATAATAATAATAATAATAATAATAATAATAATAATAAATCACAACTATGTTTAATAGTGAAAGTAAGATCATGTCAATTTAATGGGAAGTCAAAGGACTGGGACTTAACAGCTGTGTGGCCATAAGAAAACCACATGTTAGTGAGACTCATCATAAAACGAATAAGGCTCACATTTGTAAGGGAGTTTAAAGATTGGACTTTGGATTAAATGAAAAAGGTCATATGGTCTGATGAGTCGAGAGTGATGGACACATCAGGGTAAGAAGGGAAGCAAATGAAGCGCCGCACCCATCATGCATAGTGTCCATGCACAATCTTCTGGAAACAGTGTTCTGGAGATCTGGGGTTGCTTCAAGCTGGTCAGGTCTAATCTCTGCATCATTATGTGGCAATAAAATGAAGTCAGCTGATGACCTGAATGTACTGAATGACCAGGGTATCACATCTATGGAGTTTTGTTCCCCTGATGGCACAGAATGCAAATTGTAAAGGAGCTTGAGAAATAATTTTTACACCACTTCCACCATCAATACAAGATCTTGGACAAAAATGATTCAATTATTTATTAAAAACAGTGCTGTGATGTTGTTAAAGATAAGGTTGTTAAAACAACAACAAATCGAAAAATTAGCTATTGCTAGTACATTTTCTTTGACCAGGCAGTATATCAAACCATGCACAGGATTTACCTAAAAGCAACTTCATTTAACATACAACAGAAGAAAAAAAAAAGTAAGACTGAAGTAGCTAAAATCATGCCAAAGTGTGTGAAAAATTTACACTCTTTGATTTGATTATGTGTGTATAACATTTCACAAACCCATCATCATAAATCCCTCTGATAATCAATAATACTTTAGCGCCAGGCATCATGTGTCTCTACATGAAACTGCTTTCAGCTGATGCTCAGGGAATTTGTAAAGATACGAAGCAATGGAGAGAAACTCGATAGATCTGGATTATTATACAGTCATACAGTCATATAGTCATGCAGTCAGACCAGCTTTATCAAGCAGCTAGTTCCTAGAAATACATTCTTATTCCTGTTAAACAAATATATCTCAACACACAAACGCCTCCGCACAGTTACACACACTTGCTGACAAGAGAGTTCCTCTGCTGAATTAGTGTCAGCGGGACTTGCCTGTTGAATTTATGGAAGTGGAATTTGCTCACTTGGCTGCATGCATGATTGCAATGTATTCATCAATGCAGGCACTCAGATAGGTAAAGCGCTTAGTTAGAGAAAGCACATGATCACACACACACCACTATATACAGTAGCCATCACCTCCTTATTACAATTAAGCTTCACGGCATTAGGATAAACAAGGAAATCATCTAGGCAGGTAGGTATTCTGAGAATTCACTATTTCTGAGACAAAATAGAATTGTATCTACTGTATCTAGCATTTTCTTTCTCTTCATAAAAAAAGAATAGATGAAAATGAGAATTTATGTCAAAAACTGCTTACATTAAATTTTTTGTATTTATTCAAATATTTATTTATTTAAAAAAATAATTTGTATTCATAATAAATAATAAAATTTGACACTTGACAAAAGCATTAACAACAAAATATATATATATATATATAAGACAAGTCAGAATAATACAAAAGATATGTTATCTAAGGGAGTTTCTCAATGAGTCCATAAAGTTTGGACAGAATGGTGAAAAAACAACATCAAAAAACATCCAGTTTACATTACCAACCTGAAGTGACTCAAATCCACTGTTTTTACCTTAATATACAGTACCACAGATCTGATTCTTTTAGACTGTCTGAATGCACAAGTTAGATTAGATCTGAATCACTTTCATGCAGTACTGTATGTGGTCCAAGATTGGATATTTATCTGATACGTGTCTCGCTGACATCAGTCAGCACCGGCAGCGCTGGGGTTTCATAGCAGTGCTAGCAACAGCTGCTAAAACAGCTAAAGGGAGGCGTAATGAAGACATAAATACTTTTTCAAACCCTTAGTCCTGCAGTTGCAAGCTAACAGTGCTACCATTAAATCACTAAATGTGGTAACATATTTAACCACTCACATACTGTACAGACTTACCAAACCTAGACAGCTGAGTCATTCTATAATTTGAAGCAAAAATAGTCAATTTGGCAAAATGAAGACAATTTTCAAGCTAAGTGAAGCACTGGATGCACATAATGTTTGTTTGACATTATAAATTGCTTTCCCTTAATAGATAAAACGTAATATTTTTAAAGAAAACTTTAGAATAAATATACTAATCATCTGTTGGGCCCTCGAGAAAGGACCTTAACCCAGCAGAAAGGGTATCCAGTGTGAAACCTGTTCCAGATCTTATTCATCCAATGTGGTTCCAGATTAATAGACTCCTATAATAAAGGGACAAAGCAATGGGAAAAACTCATAGGTCTACTGTAGGACTACATTTATAAATTTTTTTTGTTGTTGTTGTTTAAGCCATGGCAACCATTCATCATGAAAATTGCATGATGCACTTTAGGTAAAGTAAAGGAAATTAATTGTCTGCACATAGTGAAATAGATTTCTATTGACCGCTTATCCATATCATCTAATACAGAGGGATGCAATCACATCTCCAGGATCACAGCACACCATAACATTTTCACAGAGGGTTCTCACAGGGGTCTTTAACTCATAGATGAGTTTTTTTTGTGGATTTGCTACAGTGGGTGGAAATCCCAACTTATCCTTATCATGAGTATTATATTCCTCTTTGAGTTCATATACTCGTCAGAAGGTTTGACCAGTTACTAAATTTGAAAGGGTTCAATGTGATAATAAAAATGTCAGATTTTTTAAAATAATTGATAAAATAAAGTTCCACAACATTACTGCAGATATTTACATAGTAAATTGTATATATGAAGTAGGATAATGAAATACAATGAAATTGAAACATTTCTGGAATTAAGAAAAAAGAGCTCCTTGGCTGAAGAAAGTGTGACAGTCTCTGCAATCTTTGTTCACAGGACTGCCCAAGTGCAAGATGAGAGTCCTGACAAAATACCCAGCGGACAACTCACAAGAGCAGCCTTTATTGAAAGAATGTATAATCCTTTAGCGCAATGCGTGTTATGTGCATGCATCTTTTATGTGTTCACATCCAACATATGCTCCTGCAGCCCATATTCGTGTGTGTGTGAGTGTGAGTTTGGCTTTACTGTTGTATAACTGTGCAGTCACGTGCATATGTGAATGCACGGTAAAGGAGGTGATGTAATAGGTTTACCCACAGTGCCATGCGCTGAAGATGAATGGAGGAGTGTGAGCCAGGGCGATTGGCGGGAGCTTTATCAATGAACCGGGGCTCAGACTCATTGTCATTCTGATCAGGTTGTGTGATTCATAACAGCAGCCGCCAGGGAGAAAGCAATAAAACAGCATTCCTGTAGACAGCTCAATGCGAAGTCTCGCTTTCCCTGTCTTCTTCTACCTCTTCTTTCTCTTCCTCTCCCTCTCACTCTATCATATTTCTCTTTCTCACCATTTATTCTCTTTCGCCCTCCCTGCCTTATCTATTCTTTCTTTCTCTTTCATCCTCGGTTCATGTCTCTCTCTCCGTCTCCCACCTTCTTTCTTCCTATCTATCTGCATTTTCTCCCACTCACTTTCTCTCACTTTCTCCTTCCAAGTCTCTCCAGCACTCTCCCACTATCTACTCGTCCTCCACGCCTCTTCCACCTTCTCAGTTTCTGCCACTATCTACAAAATCTCACTTCTGTAAGTGTGATTATCAGTATTACACTTAGAGAATAAGTAATAACTCCTGTAATTTCTTCTCATTTTAAGGAAACATCATGAAATTACTTTTTAAGATAGAAAGCTGTAAATCTCTGTGTGTACAATTTAATTCATTTGTTGATCTCGTCATGATTTTATGCTAGTTAGGATTCCCTGGGAATACTGGGTAAGAGATGGGAGAACACTATGAATATTACCCTAGTTTATTGCAGTTCAAGATACACAGTATATCCATACACATTCACATGCTGGGGCCATTTAAAGTCACCAATCCAGTTACTGTTGGAGGAAAATGGAGAAGGAGCTTATCAAGACTGTAGGAATAATATGTGGAACTCCACACATACTGTACTTCAAAGGGATTTTAATTACGTTTAAATTACATTATAATAGGTTATGTTCGTTATAGACTTCCCTGGAAAATTCCCATTTCTGGAGCCAGATTCCAAAATCCTTGCTCTGTGTCATAAAGAGTTAAATTTGTACCAAATACACAATAACTTTGAAAGCCAAATAGAGGCTTCATAGAGGCTCATCTGAACTTTGGAATACATTTTTGCATGGAACAAGGGTTGCAGAATTTGTCCCCAATTACTTACATTGTACTCACTTTCAGCTTGACAAAACTCAGCGTGCAGAGAATGAAAACTTATAATCCCCAAGACCTATGATACTTATACATTAAATGTGCCCATTAATTTTGATTCAAGACAAAAACTAAACTATCTCCTTAAATTAAGTTTTGAATTGAACTGGGGACCCAGAACCTGTGAGAAGACAATACCACCTGTTGTGAACATAGTGTAACTTTAAAGTG
The DNA here is from genome assembly GCA_011419295.1 of Clarias macrocephalus. Lineage (NCBI taxonomy): Eukaryota > Metazoa > Chordata > Actinopteri > Siluriformes > Clariidae > Clarias > Clarias macrocephalus. The sequence goes on along the minus strand of JAAGKR010003909.1, from coordinate 31,463 downwards.
CCTTGAGGAACATAATGGGCCCCTACCTCCACTGTTATATGCAAATAAAATAAAAAAACATACAGAGTAAAAGAACAAAAGGTAGCAAATCAGCTGCATCACCCACAGTACACAGTTAACTTCAGCGTAATGAGACTGGAGTAGCAGTGAGTGAACTACACCCACAGGGGAAATGCGAGGGATTTCAGAACAGAGTGTGAGGAACACACACACACACGCACCTGCCTCTTCCTCACTTCTCACTAAGGACAATAGTCATATGGACACATTAGGCCAGAGCCAAGCTTCTGCGTAATAAAACACAGGAGAGGAGTCACCCAGACAAAAACAGATGGGGAAACAGAATATTAAAGCAAGCCGGTTGTTGAGGACATGCTGAATGAGAGCGGGAAGGATTTCAAGTCACTGATGTAATGCCACAGAAAGAGTACGCATCTGGGATTCCGGGAGACAAGCATCAGTAATGAGGCATTGATGCGTCATTGTTGAAAAGTAAAGCATATGTGGAGGTGTTAAAGACATCTCTGAGAGGGCACCTTTGCTGCTGTCAGTGTGTGTGTGAGAGACCTGGGTATAATAGTATTATATTAGAGCCTCACTCATTCAACGTCTATATCGCTTTATCCTGCAGGGTCGTGGGGGGGTTTGGAGTCTATATCCCTGGAGATTTCCCAGGTGGGGGACACCCTGGACAGGGTGCCAATTCATCGCACAGACACACACTCATGCACAAAACCACACACTACAGATAATTGTAAAGACGCCAGTTAACCTAATCCTCATGTCTTTGGACTGTGGGAGAAACAGGATTAACTGCAGGAAACCCACCAATGACAGGGAGAACATGCAAACTCCATGCATACAGACACAAGACAGGGATCGAACCTGGACCCTGAAGATGCCGGACCACAGTGCTAACCACTATGCCATAGTGCTACTAGATAGTGCTAGTAATCTATTTTTAGTATTCTAAAAATAATAATGTTAACCTCCACCTTATTGTAGTTTATATTAATAATTATATTAATCTATAGATAATAAGATTATACGTGAACTACCACCTTATTATAGCCTATGTAATATATAATGATGTTAGATGTGAAGTACCACCTTATTATAGCCTATATAATAATAATAATAATAATAATAAGTATCCTCCTCCTCCTCATCATCATAATAATCTAAAACTAATAATGTTAAATGTCAACCTCCACCTTATTATAGTCTATAATAATGATTATATTAATCTATAGATAATAATATTAGATGTCAACTACCATCTTATTATAGCCTATATAATAATAATAATAATAATAATAATAATAATAATAATAATAATAATAATAATAATAATCTAAAAATAATAATGTTAAATGTGAACCTCCATCTTATTATAGTCTATAATAATAATTATATTAATCTTTAAATAATAATATTAAATGTGAACTACCACTTTATTATAGCCTATATAATAATAATCTATAGATTATAATACCCATCAGTATCATCATCATCATCATCATCATCATCATAATAATAATAATCCTCATCATTATAATAATAATCATAATAAACATAATAATAATCTATATAATAATGTTGAATGAGAAATGCCACCTTATTATAGCCTATACAATAATAATAATAATAATAATAATAATAATAATAATAATAATAATAATAATAAACATAATAATAATAATCTATATAATAATGTTAAATGAGAAATGCCACCTTATTATAGTCTATACAATAATAATAATAATAATAATAATAATAATAATAATAATAATCTGTAGATAGTAATGTTAGATGTGAGCTGTACCCTACAGCCTATCTAAAACAGGATTGCGTCCGAACGCAGAGCATGTGGACTCGTGATGTCGGTATATTATATTAGTATTAGAGGTATGTCTGATTCACAAACTCGATCATGACTGTAGTGAAGCGGCTTGACGTCAAAGCGGGAGAATCGTGGGCGTGGCCTGTGTAGGGGGCGGGGTCATATCAAAGCCAGGCAGCGCCGCGGCTCAGCTTCACGCACTGATCGCAATGCTGCGCGCGGAGCGGCTGCTGCACCTCTGCCGAGGATCCCGCCTGAGAAGCGCCACGATCGCAGAGTGCAGTATGGACAGGACGGGATGAGGACCTGATGACTTTATTCCCCTCGTCTCTGTCCTGTGTCCTCTGTCCCCTCTGTCTCTCTCTCTCTCTCTCTCTCTCTCTCTCGCTGTCTCTCTCTCTACCTCCATCCGTCTGTGAGTCGTGTGAGTCGCGCGGGCTGATGAGAGGGAACCACACTGCAGCTTCATGGCACTGAGGTACGAGGTGATGTTTCTTCTTTGCATGCTCTTCCCTGCTCCCGCATATGACTCTCGTTTATCTCTAACGCAGGAGGCTCTAACTCCAGTCTCTTTTACTGGAGATGGTTTTTTTTTTTTTTTTAATCACCGCACGGGTCACTGGGAACAGAATTTATGAATGGACCGAGTGGTGTGCTGCGCGCCGTTTCAGATCGTGGAGGCGCAATGCACGACGCCTGCTGCACAGGAGACCCTGGTTATTTTTAGACGATTTCTAAAAATAGACCCCGAGTGAGAACGGTGCATTTTTAAAAGACCTCCTCAAGGTCTTGACGCAGATTTAAGAGAAACGAGCACGACGAGGGCGATGTTGACCTCTAAGTGATGTCATTTCCATACTGTGTGGATACGACGTGTTTGCTCGGGAAGGGTGGAGGTCGCTTTGTGTGCCACTCATGGGTCATGATGGGATGATTTTCAAAAATGTTGATTCTTGTATTCAGCTATAGCACGCGATGATGATGATGATGATGATGATGATGATGTAAATAGTAAATATAGTTTTAGTCTGATCATTATTTTGGTCATTTTTGGAGGTTGTCCTAAACAGGTCATTCTGATATGCTCTCTCTCTCTCTCTCTCTCTCCTCTCTCTCTCTCTCTCTCCCTCTCTCTCTCTCAGCTATGATTCACTCTCTTGCAGCAGCAATGAGCAACCAACTTCAAAACACCTCTCTCAACCCAGTCGGCGTGTGGAATTTCCAGGATGCACACAACTCGTCTCCTGTGCACACTACAGACCTGCAGCCCCTTACCGTTAGCCCTTGGGACATTGCGTTGTGTGTGACTGGGACACTCATTTCCTGCGAGAATGCGATCGTGATAGCCATCCTGTTCTACACGCCCACCCTGCGGGCGCCCATGTTCGTCCTGATAGGAAGCCTGGCTTTCGCGGACCTTCTTGCGGGCCTGGGCTTGATTCTGAACTTTGTCTTCATCTACATGTTTAACACGGAGTTTGTGACGCTGGTGTCAGTCGGGCTGCTCATTGCTGCGTTCTCTGCCTCTGTGCTCAACATCCTGGCCATCACAGTGGACCGCTACCTGTCCCTCTATAATGCACTAACCTACAACACGGAACGCACAATGACTTTCACCTACGTGATGGTGGTGTTCATCTGGCTGGTGTGCATCACACTTGGTCTGCTGCCTGTGCTCGGTTGGAACTGTCTCCAGGACGAGGTCCACTGCAGCATTTGTCGGCCGGTTACCAAGAACAATGCCGTGGTCCTTGCAGTGACTTTCCTGCTTGTTTTCGCGCTCATAATGCAGCTCTATCTGCAGATCTGTAAGATTGCCTTTCGTCACGCGCAGCAGATTGCCGTGCAGCACCAGTTCATGGCTATCTCCACCACTAAAGGGGTCTCGACACTTTCCGCCATTCTGTGCACTTTCGCCGCATGCTGGATGCCCTTCGCCATGTATTCAATTGTGGCAGATTCTAGCTACCCAATGATCTACACATATGCCACAGTACTGCCAGCGACATGCAATTCAGTCATAAACCCAATCATTTATGCCTTCAGAAACCCAGACATTCAGAAATCCCTGTGGCTAGCCTGCTGCGGATGTGTCCCAGCCAATTTCTCTCAACGCCCAAGGACATCAAGTGATGTATAGGTCAGACCCCCTATGATTATATAACCTTTCACTTTCATAGTAGGTGATGAAAATTATACACCCACCAAAAAAAAAAAAAAAAAAAAAAAAAACACAGAAAACAAACGGTACCTATTTGATCATGCTATATGGCTACTGGGGTAAAATATCATGTGGGGATCAGTGTCACTGTAGTATAAAGCTACGTATGATTTTGGTGCGGTGAACTTCATCATATCTAGCCAGTAGGCAACAAATGTGCATCACACTAATAGAAAACCAGATCCGCTAAGGTTCACTGAGAAGACAAATTCTTTATATTTTCAATCAAAAGCCTAAATTTTGGCACCCTAAACACACACATCAATCAAATAAGGTGCGCCGGAAAGTCTGTTTTATATGTTTTATCTTTATATTAGTTGACATCAGAGTTGGTCACTGTGCCTTCGAATGGCCTTCATATAAAGAATAGCTTAATCGAGAAATGAAAGGCACTAAAGATTAAAGAAACTGGCATTTGAGACCAACTTTGCAACTGTCTTGACAGAAATTGTAATATCCGTGTGTTAACCTTGCTCGTTGGTTTAGAATCCATGGAAATGTCTTGGTATGATCATAGAATAAACACACTGCCATAGATGCAGTACATGTATATGCACTGCCTTCAGCACCATGGACAGCAACGAGTGTGCTGACCAGGCCGTTTCTGAAGCCTCACATGTTTTTTTTTTGTAATGTAGGAATGGGCAAACTCCACACACACTTCGCAATCTCTATTTAGTCCAGATGTTCATTTCATTGCTTTATTAGGATCAGATAAAGACAGGGCAGTTTATGTTAATCTGCTTTGTCTGTGGTTCTCGGTGTAGCTTATGGTTCATTTTATTCAATGTTCACATTTACATTTACCGTTGACCTCTGTTGGCTAGGCTTATAGCTAAAGTGTCTTAAAATTCTCACAGGAAACAACTGAGCAGTTGAGAGTTAAGGGTCAACAATGGCAGCCCAGTAGTGCTGGGATTTGAACCGACATCTATCCAGTATCAGTTTTTGAAGGCATTAACCACCGAGTCACAATGTCCCCAATGTAGAACCCTGTCTGAAAAAAGAAAATGTATGCTACAGTGTTTTATCTCTAATCTTGAAGGGTTTCCCCATAGGGACAGTCTGTGGAACCCTTCAAGATTCTAGACTTAATCTGTTTTCCAAGAGTCCAGAGCATGATACTGAATATAAATGTTTAACTGTATATTTGATAAACCACAGCAGATACCATCAGTGTAGCATGAATATGCTGCTTCATTCAAAATAAATTTTCGAATTGAAATTGAAAATTGGGCTTAAATTAGATTGATAAAAACATGCAAAACCATCTCTTGTCCAGCAGTCTAATTCAAGCTGACACAAAAGTATTCACAAGTATTACAATGAACAAAGTTATTGGATTTCTGTTCAACTACAGTACAAGAAAGCCTGTCCTGTGTTTTTAATTTAAACCTTTTATCGTAATTGTCTTCTCCTTATGAGTTTACAGCTCTGCATTGAATCTGGCCCTCACAAGTGTAGATCATCAATAAATAAGACAGCTGTCTTATGAAACCATGGAAACTCTGACACACACTAACCATGAGCATAGTGCAGATATAAATATATTAATAGCTTATATTGGTATCAGGTAACTGGGGCAGCAGGCACTGGACTGAATGTTCCTGAATTGAGGTTAATGAAAATGGATCATGTGCTGTCATTCAAAACTGCAGCTATGTCTTAAATCCATCCAGAGCTGTAAGACATGTAGTCAACTAGCTAAAGATTCAGCCATTTAAAATAGTGTCCCATGTGAAAAAAATGAAAAACAAAAAATAAAAAACAAAACAACATCTTAGGGCACTGGAGCCTTCATCCCCTTAAGCTTCAGATGTCCTTTAAAGTAAATGGGACTTGACTTATAGCTGCCCTCACCGATCTCAGTTCATCATATGTATAAATTATTAATAGAACATACATGGATGTATTGTGCATTTTTTAACTTTTGGTGTTTTTTTTGTTTTTTTTTAATGGTGAAGTGTACACTTTGTTGTCAACAAGTTGCATGGAAATAGGTGTAAAAACATTTAATTCTGGAATAAGAAGGGAGAACAAAAGCCATCATCCTTTTCACTCCCAAGTCTAAAAAAAATATATGATGTTGTTTTGGGCCTTAATTTTTATTAACTGCAATAATCTATCAATGTGCGCTGTCCATTGATAACGCTAATCTCAAGGAGGCCATCGACAGAGCTAATTCAACATCAAATCGACCATGAACAGAGCTAATTTAACCTTGAGCAAAGCGAATTTAACCTTGAACTGAATTTAAGCAGAGCTAATTGAACTTTGAAAGAACCCTGAACAGAGCTAATTGAACCCTGACACTTGAAGGGGCCAAACAGGTCAGAGAACAAGTTTCTGCTTTTAAAATCAGAGCTATGAAAGTTTAGAGGGCTGAAGATTGGTGAAAGCCCTATAAAACACACACACACACACACACACACACACACACACACACACACACACACACACACACACACACACACACACTGATTAACCTCAGACACATAGTGACCTACACTTTATCTGATGGACTTTATTTCAGAGCTGTCCTACAATCTGAAAAAAAAAACTCAGTTTGATTTTTAATGTAATGTAATTTAATTTTTTTAATGTGTGTGAAAAGAAAAAGAGCTAATTGTATGTTTCACTCACATGTATCTTGAATGGGCATCAGTGTCCAATTCCTGCTTGAAATCTTAATGTTTTGATGCCAGTCTCTATTGTTAGATATCATATTTCCAGAAGTATACTTAATGGGAATGCCATAGATTGATTTTCTTCAGGGGCACTAAGGGTTATTTTTCATATGCAATGCTGTATAGATACATTCTATTTTTATACACATCAGGGCATGAGTTTTACAACATGATGGTGTCAACGTGCGTGAGATTATAATCCGTTTTCTTGTAAATGTTTTCTTAAAAAAAAAAAAAAAAAGAAGTTTCTTTTGAGTCTCGCTGATGCAAAAAGTGCCATAATTTTATTAGTGTCTTACTTACTTCATTGTTAAAAAAGAATACAAGCAAAGATTATATTTTTGATCAACACCTCTATTATAGACTATGAGGAACAAAACAAAATGGAGAAGCTTCAGCAAGATTGTACCATTAGAAACTTAAAACAGTTGCCAGAAAGAGTCCAACAGTCCTATAATGGAATCTAAGAATACTGAATTATTTAATGACCCATTTTTAGGAACTGTTTTTATTTATTTATTTATTTATTTATTTATTTATTTATTTATTTATTTATTTATTTATTTATTTTTAAGTCTATGTTGTAATTTCTACATGTAATTTCTACATGTTTAGTGGTCCTAGAGTCTGAGACCATGTTGAAAATCTGAAAATAAACAGAACGTTTAAAATGAAAGTAAATGTTCAAGAACTGTCAAGATTCTGCACTTTTTCTAGGTTTTTATTTAAATGTAGGGTGATATATGTATAACATTGACCATGTTGCTAACTTCTTTGTACAAAAGGTCAGATTTTCCTCATGGTTAATCTCCTCTATTGAAGCACATGTTCAGATGACACATTGATAGATTTAATCTTAAATGATTCATCAGGTTTTCCACAAACTTGTGGAGGCCGTGACAGCTCGGGTGCACACTGTCATTAAAATGAAAGGGAGTGTATCAAATACCAAAAAAAAAAAAAAATCATGTAAATACTTTAACGCTTTTACTTTTCACTCAAGTTGCTGTAAATATTATACTTTGTAATGAAAATTGTTGGATTATATAAGATTAGAAAGCAAAACATAAGCATTTTCATTCCTCGCTCTCAGACTTTTGGACCACTGTTTATGGAACAAACTTCAAATTACTGTTTTGATTTTTTGATTTTTAATACATAGAGCCTACCAGGCATCTAAAAGTCTCTTGACTTTTCTCTTGGTGCACTCTTTACAAAAGGGTCTTTAAAAGGGTTAATCGGGTCCTACGTAGAGCCTTTAAGGTGGCATCCTCCAGACGTGTAGAGATTTTAGAGATTGGAATATTGGTGAATTAAATCCATTAGTCTGTCATGTCACATTGCCTCATATCGAGAAAGGAAGAATCCTGGCCGTGTTGAGTGATGATGAAAACTAGCCCACTCTCCAAAAATAGCTTGAAGTCTGGCCAATTATCCCTTTATGGTGTTAACCTACAGTAAAGAATGTACGTTTTGCGATACAACCCAAGACTGTGATGATCTTAGATCAGACTCCCATCAATTCGTATTCGTTCATCAGTGCAGAACCCAAATACTCAATTATCGTCATTTCTATAATCGATTCTTCAACAGTCTCTGAGTCGCTGTAGTTGGAACCGATAATGTTCTCCCATCACGATCTCGTGAATCCACATTCTGATTTACTAAATCAAGACACCCGCAGGAAACCGGGAATAGCCTTCCTGCGTGATTCGGCCGCCTTCTTTCCACACGGTGTCCTACTGGCTCCATCCCTCAATCTGGAGTGTCCTCTCTGAGTCAGACACTGGACAGATGGATGTCCACCTCCTGCCACCTGCTCCACCCTGACCTGTCTAGGCTCTCTAACTTTTCCATCTCACAAGAAGGTGGTGTGAATTTGAGGCAATACAGTCTAGCCTAAAGATAGACAAAAGGACAGGGAAAGAAATAGCTGCGTATACCTCAGACTTGTGGTTTGTGGGCCGTCTGGATGACGCTGCCGCTTGCATCTCCAAACAGCAAGAAAGGACGGCTGAAAGACAGCACCCGACCACATGGGTGCTTTATTGCACCTAAATCTGGCCGCTCTAAAAATAGCGCCTCAAAGAATCGCAGGGCGCGAAATGTTAAATTTATCCCGGAGCACTTGAAATCCCTTTTCTGGGCCATTAAGCAGAGCTCATCTTCTTTCTCCTTCTTCTTCAGAGAGCGACATTAGAGCGAGAGGACTTCCAGAAAGAGCGAATCATTAGTCTACTAGAAATAAACATACGTCTAATGCGACTCATTGATATGCGCATTAGTCCTGTTGGCGACTGATGTCCATTAATAGCCAGCAACTTTTTTCGTTTCTTTTCACTCTTCCACATGCATGGAGTGAAAACAGAAACCTCATGAAGGGAAAAGTAATCAGCACAAATCATGCATCTGTCCTGAATGAAAATTGTACGTCATACAGGATAAACAAGCGGCCGGCTGAGGACGCTCACTGGTTTAAACAATACTGTGATGTAAACTATCAGTTACTGACTGTATTCTTTCTGTTGTTGTTGTTGTTGTTGTTTCTTTCTTTGTATTGTGAATTTAAATCTGATGACAAGTACGATGCACTTTATGAGCGGGACATGCTCCACATTGCACTGTACATGTGGAATGTATCCCCGAATGAAAAACGATTTATTTTTTAATACTGTACATATATGATGAAAAAAAAAGTACTTGAAGAAAATACTTTGCGAAATAAAACTCAGCAACCACCTGCAATCTCTGTGTTTTATGGCGTTGAAAGTGTGAGAGTGGACATGAGGACTGGGATTTGTCTGAGTATGATATATGATTTATATCCTGTTCAACATGGTGGGTACAGTTTGGGACAGTAGTGTTACTGTAGGTGTCAGGGGTAAGATTTAGAAATGTGATGTTTATGTGTAATTAATACGTAACATGCAGTTAGGCAAAACACTTTGAGGATGCTGTTACCGTATAACACTGTTACCACCATGAAGTATGTCATATTTGTCATATATCATTTCTTCTATGCAGCAATCTGAGCCAATGATTACAGCTTTTAATTGATTAATGAACAATCCTTTTTGCTTTTTAATAACTTACAGTAGGTGTGGAACATCAGAGAAACAAGTTCCTGTTCTAACATTGACTCCTGACTGTTACTGAAACTGAAGACTCCTTCCAAATAGAAAATTGAATCCCATCAATATTTACATATTTTTCTAAACCTAAACAACATTTTCTGACTGATCATATTCAATAATTCAATAGCATAGTGGTGTAAATTAATAATTAGTAGATGAATAAATTAATAGACTGTGTAGTTATGTACACTCATCGTCCGTAACATTATGACCACTGAGATGACCTGGTGCCAGAATCATGGGCGTCCAAGGCTTCCACATACCTGGAGGGACCAAAGACCAGCTCATCCAGTCGGATCTAGCAGAAACACCAATGCAGCACACGTTACCCTAAAATTAAATCAAAAGGCAGCAGAACACACAGCGCACCACAGCCTGCCACACAAGTGGCCCAAGAGGCAAAGAGTTCAAGGACGCTGACCCAGCCTCTAAATTCCCCCTTATCCCAATCACCAATGGGAACAAGTCTGAACCACAAAAGCCTACATCCAACACCAACAACCTAGTGACAGACACCATAGCACACCTCCAAACGTCTTGTGGTTCATGCCGTGGGGAGCCAGAGCTGCCCTGGCGACACAAAGGGAACCCAATACCTAGGTGCTTTTAATGTTATGGACGATCAGTGTATAAGTGTAAGAGCGAGAGAGAGAGAGATGTATTCACGCCCTAGCTCAGGTTAAGCTTAAAAGGTCCACACATGAATAATTAAAGTGTTCCAGTTTATGTAAGCCACACTGTGGGGTAACGATTCACCAAAACTCCTACGCAACGCCACCTTCAGTGCTCACGACCTTAATGTCTATCAAATCCCCAAGCCGTGTCCAAAATGTGCTGTAATCCCTCCGAGATGATAGCTTTAGCATTTAAAAATGAGAAATGCATACAGTAACAAAAAGTTTCATTTTATAGTATAGATCTCTTTGTCTTATAGAGGAGTGTGTCGAAAATGCTGTACTGTGGAGAAGTCTTGAGACAACCCTTGATCCTTGATATTAAATTAAATGATGTAGAATAAATTAAAGAAATGGGAACACATTTTTACTGTGGAGTTTTACTGACAAGTGCCAAAAGATTGACTATAAAAATGGGTTATTTACAGTATTTAACGACCTCAGCAGCAACCTCGTTTCCCCTCTTATCCGTTCCAACCACTCAGTATTCAGCATCATCACTAGCTGATCATCTGTCATCATCTGACACATAATTGGTGTTCCCAAATTGCCCGTAGTGTGAGTGAGTGTATGTGTGTGTGTCTGTGCCCTGCGATGGATTGGCACCCTGTCCAGGGTGTACCCTGCCATGTGCCCTAGGTCTCCTGGGATAGGCTCCAGCCCCCAACCCCCGAATTTCCTTTAGATAATGATAAACAGATCAAACAGAGCTAAAGGAGCTCATTTTCTGTGCCACGATTGTCCATTGTTTGTTTTACTGACTTTGCTTACATTTTTAAATTATATCGTAAGTGACTAGCCAGTGACCCTTTAGTCACAAGAAATTATCGAATTGATCACAAAGATTTCAGTGGTGGTTCAGTCATTACTGTGAAAATGCAGCAGAACGAAGCCTTTAACAAAACAGCTGAAATGTGAACTTATAGCATGAACACAGTTATGAGAGTAAACACTCCTTTTATTTCTCTATGTAATCCCCTTCTAAACTAATGAACTTAGATTCCATTAGATTCTCTCAGTACACCAGAGCCACGATTGGACTACCTGCTTTATGTTTGAAACGCTGGCCTCCCAGGAACTCCTTTAACGGCTCAAACATTTGGAAACGGCTTGGAGCGAGGTCAGGACTGGATGCGGCAATCCCTTCTAGCTGAAGGATCAGGCGTTTCACTCAGTGAATGTTCATGGGAACATCTACAGTGAGCTCTGAGCCATCGCGGCCGAGATCACCATTCACGGACTTCCGGCTTCTTTCAAGTTCAAATGCTTTTTTGCTGCTAAGAGCCTCATCAGGTTTATGACTTCATTCATAAGAAATTTCAGCACAAGTCTCAGTTAGACTTTTTTTTACATCTTTATGAAAACAGCGTGAGGAATCTTAGAAGTGAAGTATTTATCAGGTGCCATGTTTTGAAACGCCCTTTAAAGTAAATGCATTATCACTTCAATTTGTAGCACCATACAAGCAGTTGCTGCCGGCGTTACCCCGCTGAAGTGTCATCATGTTTTAGAGAGAGAGAGAGAGAGACGACTACAGGGAGATGAGCTCTGCACTGAGCCTTGTGAGCGAGAGGGAAAAAGAGAAACAGAGAGACCAAGAGAGAGAGAGAGAGAGAGAGAGAGAGAGAGCGCGCCACCTCCTGACACACAGTGATATTGTACAGTATTTCCTTTTACTTGTACTAAGCCCATTCATGCATTCATTGAGAAAGCATTTGTTTCTTGGCAACCAGACACAAGGTCATAATTGTCACATATATCCAACATTATGCATAATGGAGGAAAATGCGTCCCCACAAACCCCTAAAAACCAGAAAATAGACACACACACGCGCGCTCTGTGAACACCCACACACTTGCAGTATCGATGACTCACTGGGTGAGAAATCCTCCTACACTCGATAAAAAGATGAGCGCGTGAGGCAACAAGGGCTCTGTGCCAGGGTGTCCTCTGTCCTAAACAGTCATCACACACCCTAGCAAGACTAGCAAAGTAAAGGAGTTACAGGAATTAGCTAAACGCACACACACTTATATATATTTATATACTTGTTATATATATAGCAATATGTTGAGCTTAATGCATTTATAAAAGCATACAAACCTTTGGTCGCTTGTGCTGATGCCAAACGTCGGTTTCAATGATGCCAGCAGCTTGGGCTGTGGACAATGTGAAACTTGTTTTGTTCTCTGATGAGTCCACCTTCACTGTCTGTCCCACGTCTAGGAGAGGTTCTGGTGTGGAGAAGCCCCAAAGAAGCCCCACACAGACTGTTGCAGGCCCAGAGTGAAGCATGGGGGTGGATCAGTGATGGTTTGGGCTGCAATATCATGGCATTCCCGAGGCCCAATACGTGTGCTAGATGGGCGCGTCACTGCCAAGGACTACCGAACCATTCTGGAGGACCATGTGCACCCAGTGGTTCAAACATTATATCCTGAAGGCGGTGTCGTGTATCAGGATGATAATGCACCAATACACACAGCAAGACTGGTGACAGAGTGGTTTGATGAACATGAAAGTGAAGTTGAACATCTCCCATGGCCTGCACAGTCACCAGATCTAAATATTATTGAGCCGCTTTGGGGTGTTTTGGAGGAGCGAGTCAGGAAACATTTTCCTCCACCAGCATCACTTAGTTACCTGGACACTATCCTGCAAGAAGAATGGCTCAAAATCCCTCTGGCCCCTGTGCAGGACTTGTATCTGTCATTCTCAAGAGACGAATTGATGCTGTATTGGCCGCAAAAGGAGGCCCTACACCATACTAATGAATTATTGTGGTCTAAAACCAGGTGTTTCAGTTTCATTGCCCAACCCCTGTATATATATACTGTATACTGTATATATAACGTATGTTTTTCTGTTTATTTGAAGTTCTCAGGTTTGTGATTATGCATCCTCTTTAATTTAGACCAGAGCTGTTCAAATCTTTTCAATTGGCAAAGCATTAATTTTGAGTCATGCCACTGTTCTGTATTCATCTAAATCTACGTTTGCAATCATCATCTAATTGAAAGATTCATCTACTGTATGACCAAGTCCTAAATTTCTGACTGAGTCAATAATGTTTTATGTTCACAAATCACCTCCGGAATTGGAAGACGTCATGATGTTTACCAAGAGCCTCTTAACTGTAGGGGCAAAAACAGTGTCTGCTTCCTCTTCATCTTCTTTTTCACAAACTCCTTTCACATAGCCGTAATCAGGGTAGGACAGTTATAGAAGGTGATTGCTGTTGCAGCTGTAGCGGCAGACGGAGTTACCAAGTTGAAGTGTGTAATGGTGAGAGCCGGCATTACAAGAACGAGGGGTGGGATGTCTTGGGGACGTCTTGAGGTGTGAGACGTGTGTACCCCTGCCACTGAGTGGAAATTAAATGGGTGTAACTAGCAGAAACTGAAGCTAGTTGAGGCATCAACACGCTCTGGGAGCTCATTGTCTCCCGAGCAGAGTATTATGTTTGGAGAGTGATGTAAATATCCACAGCTAGTAAAAGCACCTAAACATTCGTTTCATCTGCCATATACTGTATAAATAAATAAGTAGATATATATATATATATACACAATATATATAAAAAATTTTTGAAAGCCGCGATTGTCATACAGTTTAGAACGCCGGCATGCTCGTCGAGGGCGATAACAGATTTTCTGAATATTGTGAATCTAAAATCATCCCCCCTTTTTTTTTTTGAGAAAAGTTTTTCCCCCATGGTGATGAATGACAAAGTGTTTTCATAAGTAGAAAGTCAGACCGGAATTATTTGAACCATCTGTCTTTTTTGCAGGTATGACATCATCACACGTTGTTAGTCCACCATTAGCTGACTCAGTGCTGTCTGTATATCCTGCCTGGCTGTGACACACACTCACACACCATTTGGTCTTGAGGCCTCGAGAAGGAAATGAGCTGAATCGCTTCTGCTGTCTGTTTATGCTTGTGCCACTTCACTGTGATTTAACTGTAATTACTCCATATGCCACTGGGGAGTCCTACAGAGGCACAATCCCATCAGCCCCTGCAGATCATCTAGAAATCCAGCCTGCACAAAGCAAGGTGTGAGCACCAGCATCTTTAATTAGACAAAATGCAGGACGGCTATGAAAAACGACAGCAGCGCATGACGATCCCCGAAAAGCGACATGCGTCAGAGGATCACTCAGACCGAGCACTGACGAACAGAAGTGTGAAACACGGGGACGGGACTCATCGCTGCCATGCGCAACATATACAGCTGCTTTGTAAAACAGCCTGCTGAGACAGCTGTGGCACCAACATCTGAACAAAGTTTTTTTTATTTTATTTTTTTATCAAGTAAAGTCAACTTTACCCATTCATTAACGGAAAGAGACACCACAAGACCACAGACACTACAGGGGTGTACAAGTCGAGGCAAGAAATTTCTTCCAAGGAGTTCCTGGGAGGCCAGCATTTCAAACATGAACCAGGCAGTCCGATCTTGGCTCCAGCACACTGAGAAAATATTTACCTTGATGGTATCCAAGCTCTAGTGAAACGCTGGGGTAAGTGCATTAGTGTAGCAGAGGATTATATAGAGAAATAACCTGAGTTCTTACTCTTATATAACTGTATCCTATTATGCTTTACAATCAAAAGTCTCAGTTTTGACTTGAACACCCCTGATAGACACATCTGTACATCACACACCTGTATGTGGTTCTTTTCTAAACTTACTGTGTAGTGGCCTGCACCGAGCTCTGACATCAACCACACTGGAACACCTGTGGGACACCGACTGCACTCAGGTCTCCGCCACCACCATCGATGTCTAATCCCAGTAAGGCTCACCCTAAAGCCCAGTTTGACAGAATGAGGCCTGGGCTGAAATGATTTTTTCAACCCTAGTCACTGATGTAGGCACAAGAAGCTTGGGATTGTATAACATCAACAAAACCCTTTTAGAGCTGAGTCACAGTCACAGTTGTCTTGTCAGCTTGAAAGGGACTGTCTCAGGGGAGGGACACGGAGAGGAAAGACGCATCTTTAAACTGTAATTCAGCTCCAGTAAACAAACAGCATTCAAATGAAAGGGAGCTCATGCAAGGGTGGGAATGTGGGATTTCTGTTCGGCGCTGGTGGCAACATATACTGTACTGTGTATGTGTGTTTACATAGAGTATGTACGAAGGGTGTTCAGGTCAAACCGGGACTTTTGATTGTGCAGAATAACAGAACACAGTTATGAGAGTAAGATATTTCTTCTTCGTAATCCCCAGCTACACTAATGCACTGATCCAGCGTTGCACTAGTTCTTGGATACCATCAGTGTAGAAAGTTTTCTGAGTACGCCAGATGCCTGACCTCATGTCTGAAGCACTGGCCTCCCAGGAACTCCATTAATGGGCGATCACTCCCAGCTGAGTTCCTGTAATGTGCAAGTGGTGTTGGTGAGTGATTACAGTTCTCGCATCTCCTCCACAAGCTGGTGACAAGTTATCTTTCAATTTTCAAGGATCGTAAAACGTTCCACTCGTTAAACGTTCACGGGGGTGACTGCAGTGAGCTGCGAGCCACCTCAGCTGGGATCGTCAGCCTTCTTTAAAGCATTTGCACCTTTCGAATGTTTTACTGCAGCTAAGACTTTCATCACAGGTCTTCTGAAATGTCAGTCAGCTTTTACAGCTTCATTCACAGGGAAATTTCATCACAAGTCCCGGTTTGTCTTGAACGGCCCGAAAAATATAGTGATGCATTGGAAACATTAGGGGAAGTTTTAAACACAAACTGTATTTTTTCCTCATAACATTCTCATTTTTTTAAACTACTTCACTTTATACAGTAAATACATGTTTATCCCCCCCGCCCACCTAATAAATAAATAAATAAACAAACACATATAAATTCTAGCACAATTTAAGTATCACTACCTGTTATAAATTTCTTCAATAAACACACACATGCCGCTGGTTATTAGAATATTCATATTCAAGTGACATGCAGGTTTACACGTGACAGCGTACAGTATATGCAACAGTGATCACACCGGTGTTTCTATCAGTGGGCTTTTATTGGCCATTAGGACATGCACGTACTGGCCTACAGCTTCTTTTTAAACACACACTGAATGCTTGCTTTCTTTTACTTAGACACTCTTACTTTTACTTAGAATACTTTTCAAGCACGTGTAGTGAAATTTTATACGACGTCATGTACTGTACAACAACAGCAAATAATAATAATAATAATAATAATCTTTCCAAACCCTTAAAGCCTGGCACTTCCTTGGTGTGCAGCTCTCAGTGGCCTAAATAAACTTTTACATAAAAAATAGGCTAAAATATTTAAGTGCTTTGACTTTGGACCAATTACTGGCTAAAATGACACAAATAAGTAGGAAATAAACGACACAAAAATTGGGGGAAAAAAAAAACCTCTCTCAAACCAAATGCTATGGCACTATTTCTGACTTCTTTCTATCTGTGAGTGGGGTTGATGTTTAATAATCATGTCATATTCCTCCTTCCTACATTACTCTTCATGAGGGAGCTCTGCATTTATCACCTTACTGTGAGAAGAGAGGTTATTAACCCGCACTATTCACTGCACATCTACTCAAGTTATTCAGTATATTTCAAATCACAGACCACAAAAAAAAAAAAAAAAACACTCCATACTTAATGAATTAATTATAACTTCAATCTGCTACATTAGCACACGGCAGAAAGTAAGTAACATTTTCGAATGTAATCCAGATGAATGTCTTTATGATACAGTCCTATCGTTTTCTGTGCTGGAATAAGGAAAGATAAAGATATTATTACATCTTGCTAAACAAACACAGATAAAATATACATTTATATCCTTCATTTGTTGCTGCACCACACTGGACGCAGTGGGAACGGTTACGATTTCCGATTTCTACGCCAGGTTTGAGCTTCTTACACACCGTGGACAACTGGCTAACAGCTGCGCCTGCTACAATCAGGATGAACGAACGAACGAATCAACGAGTTAAACAAATAACTGATGGAGAATGAGAACGAATATGAGTGCGGGGAAGCTGTGGACTTGGCAGATGGTGTTGTAGGAACACATGGAGCGTGATTTTACGGAGAAACAGTCATAGTGTGTGGGCTTCATCCTGCTGGACACGTGCAGTAATATGAGCTGAGGAGGAGAAAACGGAACAACCGGAGCAGAGACTACTGTACCGTAGGAACAACCTGGTAGAGTCATGAAAAATAAATAAAAGAAAATGCAGCAATCTACGGATCAGGGGGGGAAATTTAAAATTCCATTAAAATCCCGGCTCGATTCTGTATCCGAATCATAAAGTCACTCTGAACAGAATAAAGCATATACAGAAGATGACTACACGCATTACACACAGCGCCGCACAAGGGACCTGCCATGTTCGGTACGTCCCTACGTTAATCACCAGAGCCGTCATTTGTTTTTTCAAGCTTCATCTCTGACCGCGCTCTGTCACACTCGTGCGACTCCCATGTGACTGCGGTCCAGGTGCAGACGACCAACGCTTACATTACATCACATAGTGTAATCATTTAGCCAGAAGTGAAGTTAACACGAACAAAGATGAGATGAATATCGCATCTGCAATTTAACTATATAATGGAGCCAGATTTTAAAGTCCAACCAGGTGGGAAATGATCATATACAAGGTTTTTTTTTTTTTTTTTTTTTTTTTTTGCCAAAAGATTAGCTTATAGCCTTGGTTTAATGTTCATTAGGCTTTGTATTACTTTTAAATCCATTTGACCTGGAATGAACAAAGCTCAGCAATAGTGCGCATCGAAATCTAGACGCTACAAAGAACGTTCGTATGAGCGAGTGCTTCTCTGAAGACTGGAAATATTTTTCAGAATATTGTTAGAGCTATTCACATAAAATCATATTTAAACTATTTCATTCACACTTTTGAATTTCCTCAGCTTGCTTTGTAGTCTAATCTAGATTCCCCCCAAACAGCCATATTTCATTTGTGAGCCAACGGGTTTCGAACATTTCCTCCCACCTGCACTGCGATTTTGTGCTTATACGGTGTATTTCCTGAAGCCCTCTGAACACCTGCCTCGCCTCAGATATGAAATGGATCATTTAAACTGTAATTTTAAACCTATAAACATGCAAATCCAAGACTGTGGGAGCTCTCATGTACGGCTATAAGTTTCTCCAGCCTTTGGGGGTCTGGGGACAAACTCTGAATTCGGTTTTTAGAAAAGTAGCCCTCAGCGGAATTACTTGTGCTCTCTCCTGAACATCTCATCTCTCTCATTCTGTCCTCTCATCTGTCATCCTGCTCTCTCTCTCTCTCTCTCTCCCCTTCAATCGGACCACTCGTTCTCGTCCAGCTCGGAGTCCTCGTCTGACTCGCTGTACTCCACGGCGATGCGGCGTGACAGGATTGTGGCTACGTCGTTGCCCACGGGCTCCTTCTTAGCCTCAAGCTCCCTCTGCTCCTGCACTTTTCTTAACTGGATTCCTGAGTGAGAGGAACAAAAAACAAACAAACAAACAAACAAACAAACAAAAAGACGGATAAACCACAGGCTGATTAATGCTAATGATTAATTAACATTTTACAGGAAAATAGACAATAGACATTATAATAATGACAGCTTAATGATCAGACTTTAACATTCTTTTACCAAGTTCCTCATGCTTTGTTTCTCACCTCGGCGTATGGCAGCTAACAGGTCGCTCCTGGCGTCGCTCATGGGCACCAGGGGCACCTGAGCCTTCCTGGGGGCCGCTATCTCACCAGCAGCTGGAGGCAGGATGTGTGTAAGCGGGTGCGTGTGTGTCGGGGGTCCAGAGGGAGGTGGCGGAGGAGCGGCGGGAGGAGATGAGCCGTAGGAGCGGGACAGGGAGGCCATGGTGCTGGCGGGAAGGGAGGAGGAAGAGGAAGAGGAGGGAGCGGTCGGGCTGTCGAAGGCTGTCTGAGCTGAGGGGATGAGCGGAGGAGGTGGAGGAGGAGGAGCAGGAGGGATGAAGTGCTCGGAATGCTGGGATTGTTGGCTGCTGTAGGACGAAACATTTTTACACTTATAGAAGCTGTAAAAGTTCTAAAATAGCTTTGATAAAGAGATAGATGTTAACGTGATTTCTCATGCACACACACACACCTGTAGTCTTTGACTTGAGCCGGGCGAGGGCCGTTGAGAGTGGGGTCAGCGGGTGGGGTTGTGTGCGAGGGCTGGATCCTACCCAGCGTGTCTCTCCCAGCCGGAGTGGACTGGGCGCCAGCGGACCGGTAGCCTCGCTGCAGCGTCTGGGTCTGAGTGGGAGTGAGGATGAGCTCCTTACCGTCTGTAGTGGAGTAAGCGCTGCACGGGGGCGTGTGCTGTGCAGGTCGGTTTGGGCTGCCAGGGTACGAGTGCTCACCCACATCCGATAACAATGACCTGATAGGACAAGGGGACACAGCAATGCATCTCATACAGGTCGAACTCTTGATTAGTCTCAGACTGATTATTTCTTATATTTTCTCAGTTCATGTTTTAATATTCATTAAGACATTCAGCTGGCACTTGTGCCTTGTGTTTGGCGTAAAGAATGTATTGTTCAGATTTAACAGGTTTTCAATGGACTTCTAAAAAAAGAAATAAATAGATTACCACTAGAGGGCAGCAGAGAGAAAGGACGCAATAAGCCCACTATGACTTAGCATTGGGTTTAAACCGGAGCTGTATGAAGGCTGCTTCTCACCTGTTGTCAGGTGATAGTGAGCCCTCTGAGGACATGCCGTGGTATGGGGAGGGTGTAAAGCGCGCATCTGGACGAAATTCTTTGTCGTAGGCCAGAACGTTCCATTCCTGCCTACGGTTCCGTGCTTTCCGAACCTTTTTAACCTCACGACCTGGTTCCTCAATCTGCTTCTGCTGCTCCTGAGTGAGAGAGAGTGAGAGAGAGACATTCAAAAAAACATTTTTTTAAAGTGCTTTTATTCAATTCTATTCTCGCACAGATTTCAGCAATTGAAAAGACAGAAAAGCTGGTGAAAAAATCATAAGGACTGAGGATCTGGACTGAAAAATGGATGATGAAAGAAACGAGGAAGAGGAGGGAGGAAGGAGAGCGTCAATAAGGCGGGTGTCTTACAGAGCAGAAGATGGGGCTTCTGGGAGCGGCCTGCCTGGACAGCAGGGACTTAGACTGAGCCGTGTGAGCCTGGGCCGGACCGCTCGTCTGGAGAGAGGGTGCATAGTCTCTCTGGTTAGAGTAATGATACGCACACATTCACAGACACACACACACACACACACACACACATACACAGAGGGAGGGGGGAATGCCTGGCAGAGTGGTGATATGGGTGGAACTGATGTATTGTTGGCATCCTGTTATTTTTAGGTTCACTAGAAACAACATGGCTACATACTGTAGGAAATTTGGAGGTGAACATTAGCTGCAGTGGGGCTGGTTTTGTTTGGACACACTGCTTACAGGCATTCAGTGATTACTTTTATATACTAATATATATACTTATATATATATATATATATATATATATATATATATATATATATATATATAAACTCAAGATGAAAAATATATACCTCTCTTTTGACAATCACATGAATACTGACATCTTTAGAAAAAAATTTATATATATATTAGTTGTACTTTAAGACACAAAGCCTACTGTATCTCAATATCAACATGAGATTAAAAGGAGATTCTTACATATTGTACTCCACAATGTTCATGAGATACTGTATAGCAGAGCTACAGTACCAGGTTGTAGTATTTACTTTTAATCCAGATTAAGTCTATAGAGTGCATTAGGTCCAGGTTAACAGTGATTTACATTCTCATATGCTTTCGGCTTATCTCAGTGTTATCAAAGCTGACTAATGCCTATTACCTTTGCTTCACAGGGTTTTGCTCATGTTTATGTCTTTCAACATCATATCAATAATGTGTACGTACATGAACTCAAGTTTAAATTGACTGGAATAAAAAAGACGGATTTATTTTTCCCCATTTTGTTCACTGTGAAATCGTCGTGCTGCATGTTAAATGCTCCACTGCATTACCTCCCGGTGAAAAGTGTGCATTTCTACAGAACCACCTTCTCTCTCGCTGCCTCAAGTAGAACTTACTGGTTTAACCCGATCACCTGCAGCGTGCAGGGAATATACCTGGTGTATACCCGGGTTTGACTTCAATATATTCAGAATAGTGATACCGCATAGCAAATGTCATCTAAAAGGGTCGACTTGGTAAATAATGCAGAGGTGGCTAAGGCTGTACAGGTAAAACTGACACTGCGTGTGCATGTGTGTGCGTGCGTGTTAAGTGGATGGTAATGATAATGATTAGTAATGAAAGCAGCAACTAAAGATAAACACTGAAGCTAATCAAACATCTCTCTTAAACTCACACCCACAGACACACCTTCTGGCGTCTCTTCTCTTTCCTCTTGTCCTCGGTGGCTTGCAGCATTTTCTCCTTCCAGAGGTTGAAGAAGTATGATGGGTCTGTGTAAAACTTCAGAGCGTCCTTCTTATCATCTCTGAACATCATAAAGAGGAGAGAGAGAGAGAGAGAGAGAGAGAGAGAGAGAGAGAGAGAGAGAGAGAATTACATTATTTATTCATTTTTGAAAGAAAACTTTGCTACAGGAGTCCAACTGTACCTGTCACCATTGCACTAATGCATCTATTCTTGTGCTAGATCACAGCAGGCTTAGTTTAAGGGCAACTATTAATACAGGCAATAAACGATATATAATAACACCAAAAATGTAAGACAAATTGAAAACTACAACCTTTGTATAGAGAATAAAGATGTAAAAATGAGAAAGACATGAGAGCAAAACTATTGTTACTAGATTTTGCTCTCACGTTCCCTACGCTGGTACAATATACATAGCAATAAGTAAATCTGTCTATTTACACATTCCTGACAATTTTGTGTGCAAAAACAGACCCAGACAACTACTAGGGTTATGCACAATCAAACTTAAATCCAATCCAGGTTATATTCCTTGGGCTGTGTCACTTTCATCCTAGGTGTCTCCAAATCAGATCAATTCAATTCAATTTTATTTACATAGCGCTTTTAACAATGGTCATTGTCTTAAAGCAGCTTCACAAAATGAAAAGGAAATTTATGGGAGTGTGTATGAGTGAGAAAAACATGTCTAGTTAATAATGAGATTGTCCCTGATGAGCAAGCCAAAGGTGACGGCGACAGTGGCAAGGAAAACCTCCCTGAGATGGCAATAGGAAGAATCCTTCTTTTAGGTGAAAACGGATAAGATCAGATCATTTAACCGCTACAGGCTTTATGCCTGATGCTCTTCCTGTCACAACCCTGTCATTCTCTAACTGGATTTGGA
Organism: Clarias macrocephalus; assembly: GCA_011419295.1. Lineage (NCBI taxonomy): Eukaryota > Metazoa > Chordata > Actinopteri > Siluriformes > Clariidae > Clarias > Clarias macrocephalus. Next base: position 8,572 of record JAAGKR010003909.1, on the reverse strand, counting down.
ACTGGCACTGCATGCACTGGCTGGGTTGTATGGGCGGAGGGTTAAGGGTCTTAGCCTAGCCTAGCCACTAGTAGGGCTCGAACCCTGATCCTCTGGTCAGCAACCCACAAATATAATGATTAATACAAAAATGTGTACCTGATTTGAATGACATGTGCATAACAGGCATTAGGAAATTAAATTCGACTTTAAAGGTGCTCGACCTATATGGAGAGAGGATATTGAGTGGTGGAGGCTTGTCTCCACACTGATAGATCTCCATAACAGGGTTAGGGATGGAGGCACGTGACACCACTTGCTGATCCTGAATGGTAGAGCTCTTAAACGCCTTCCTCATGTTGATGTCCTGCAGGGAGACTGAAAGAAAAAAAAAGAGTGAGACAATCAATAAAAGTTGTGAAGCCACGATAAATTATTCATGAAACAGCATTTGGAGTTATAATAACACCAAACAGTGATTATACAGTTGAGGTAAGGGCAGGTCCTGGATCAGTTTGCAGGAATTCCTCTGGTTAAATCCACCCTAAAGCTCTTTACAACAAAGGGATTTTCTCCTCCAGACACTAGACAAAGCACACTCCGAGCCCTGGCAGATGGACATTCCCACATGCTCTCGTTCTCGTATTCTGTCTGAGGGAAAGGGTGCATAGTCTGGCTGGTTATAGAAACGAGACGCGCATACAGTACGCACAAACACACGGAATAAAATGCAGCTGAGCAGATTCTGTTACAAGCAAATAAAATGGCAGCACATTTGGTGGCTTATGCTGCATGTGGGCAGAGTGCTTCAGCTGCATATGGCCTAAACAACACCATCATGTTCATACAGCATGATATTCATCTCATAATGACTACACAGAAACAAATATGCAAAAGCCTTGAAGGACAGGGAGAGAAAAAAAACCCACATACAGAGTATAAATAGAGCATTTATTCAGCTTCTGTAAATGCTTCAGGTTTGCTGTAGTCGATAGCAACATCGCTGGGTGTGAGACAGGAAAACACCTTGGATGGGATGCCAGTTAATCTCATACACACACACACATTCCCTGTCTCATTCGCATCCAGACCATTCCACAGAATGCCATGCTTCTGGGTAAGTGAGAGGAAATCACAGAAGCGTATTAATGCACTGACAGTGTTAATAATTCTGACTCGTTTCCCTGAATTTGTGATTGTGTATTATAAAAGACGTTGTGTTGGTCATGCAGATAAAACCCTCAGAGGTGTGTGAGACACAGCAAAGAAAGTGCATTTCACTGCTAGACAAAATTCATGGTGAAAAAGGCTTTTGTAAAAAAAATCCTTTTCTATGTGTCTCATCCAAATGCCTTTATAAATATACAGTACACTATCAGTCTAAAGTTTGGACACACCTTCTAATTCTATTCTCTTCCCTGATTTTTATTTCTTTCTACATTATAAAACAATGCTGAAGGCATCCAAAATATGTAATAATCTTTCAACAGTTGATATTAAGACATGCCTGCTACTTATGCTCTGTAAAGCCTTTATAACGCCACTAATTAGTGTTTTTTTTATGATGGTGACTCTTAATGAACTTCTCCTCTGCAGCAGAGGTAAGTCTTGGTCTTGCTTTCCTGGGATGCTCTTCATGAGAGCCAGTTTCATCATAGTGCTTGATGGGTTTTGCAAATGCAGTTGACAATATTGTTCTTGAAAGAACCCTTCCAGAAAGGCTGATCTCCGGGTCTTACAATAACAACAACTGTTGCTGTTGTTAATTAAATACCTAATGCCATATTAAGTAAAACAATTGAAATCCTCATCCTCAGTTGTTCTATAATGCAGAAAATAAATCACAAAACAGAAAAAAACATTGAATTAGAAGGTGTGTAAAACCTTTTAACTAGGTCTGATATAGTCACACAATTCAAATGTTTCCTAGCGCAATCTAAAAGATGTTATTTTATTCTAAATTAATCTATAGTATAAGTACAGAAAATGTGTAGAAATCTGAAAATGCAATTCAGATGTATACTGCATATACTGCATACTGTATACTAACAGGATACTGTATAGTGACTCGTTAAAGAATGTACATCCCCTCCACTTTGAAAGTGCAAAGTATTTTTGCAGAAGTTAGTAACTATTGCCCGGTATCGCTTCTCTATTTTATTTCCAAAATTCTTGAAAAGATTGTTTATAACCAACTATCTCTTTATCTCTCACAGAACAACCTTAATGATCCCAACCAATCTGGATTCATAGTGCCACATTCCAGAGACTACCCTTCTGTCAGTCACTGAGAAGCCCCATGCTGCTAGATCAACTAAACTATCATCTGTCCTCATCCTCCTGGATCTGTCGGCTGCATTTCACACAGTGAACCACAAGATACTATTATCTATTCTTACAAGCCTTGGAATCTGTGAAACATGGTGGAAATGGTTTGCTTCCTACCTAGAAGATAATTCGTACGAGGTGACATGGAGGGGATCCACATCTGCCCCACACAGACTCTCTACTGGTGTCCCTCAGGGCTCAGTACTTGGTCATCTTCTGTTCTCCCTCTATACCCGTTCTCATCATCGATGGCAGCTCATCAGCTGAAGCTCAATCTGAGTAAAACCAAACTGCTGTTCATCCCTAGTGACTCATCCCCAGGTCAAGACCTTGTGTTCTCCCTGGACAACAATTAGATCACTCCTTCAGCCACTGCCCGCAATCTTGGGGTAATTGTGGACAATCATCTGTCATTTTCCCCACACATCGCTAACCTTGCTCGCTCTTGTCGATTTCTTCTTTACAAGAAGAATCCGCCCATTCTTTCTTCACAGGCTACTCAGGTGCTTGTTCAGTCCCTTGTTATTTCAAGACCGGACTACTGCATCTCACTCCTGGCAGGTCTGCCTCTGTCCACCTTTCGTCCTCTGCAGCTGATCCAGAATGCAGCGGCACGTCTCGTTTTCAACCTTCCCAAATTCTCCTACAAGACCCCACTTCTCCGCGCCAAATTCAAAACCCTGATGCTTGCCTACAAAGCTAAAAATGGAACAGCACCCACTTATGTCTCTGCTCTAATCACACGCACCACATTCCCTCTGATCCTCCAGCACTGCTTGCATTATAATACTTTCTAGAGACACCTTTTGTTTTAATTACTGCTACAAGTCTCTTGGGGATGTCTCAACAAGCCTAGCACATCTACTGTAGCAATGGGGATTAATGGATTTTCATGTTTAGGGTCGCAGTCTCAAAACTCTGACAGACTGAAACTATCTCTATTCAGTGATATTCATTGTCCCTTCAATCCGGACTGGTTTTCCAGCCCATGCTGATAAAAATCATCCCCACACCATGATGCTGCGACCACCATGCTTCGTTGAGGGAGTGGTGTCCTTTGCGCCATGCATAGCATCTCCCACGATGAAAAAAAAGATCAGTATTAGCCAGATCTGACCGGAGAACCGTCTTCCATGTGAGCAAATACATGTGTTTGTATTTGCATTCATCAAAGGCTTTTTTTTCTTGCCAATCTTCCAATGAGCCATGCTCTGTGAACAGATACTCCCATATCTGCTGTAGATCTTTGCAGCTCCGTTACTGTTATCTTTTTAAGATATTTCCATTTTTTTTTAAATATAATGAATTAAATGGTATTCCATGGGATGTTCCAAATATACTTTATTTTAAAAAAAATTCTATAACCCAATTCTAATCTGTAATTCTCTGGAACTTTGGCATTAAACTGTCTGGAGAGTTGCTTGGTCTTCGTTTTACTTTCTAAGTGGTGTTGCAGTCTCCAGGAGCCTTTCACAACAGGTGCTTTTATACTGACAGATTATGTGGCACTTTGAACAGGTGGACTTTCATAAACTAATTATGTGATTGCTGAACACCAAAGGGGCACTGGGCTTTAATACAGTTTGGATCTGATTAGACTGTAGATCAGTGTTCATAGTGTTCATTATATGTGCAAATAACCTAACAGCCGCGCAAACATATGTATTAAAATTCCACACAGCGACTGCAGATTGGACGCAGATATGTTTATCATGTGAACACAGTGAGACCGGAGAGCAGTGGAAATGCAGTGACTTTATAAATATTCATGAGCTGCTATAGAGCTGAGCCATAAAACCCCGATTAGGCCTTAAGAGCAATGGCACTGCCTGACTGAACATTAAGCATTAACCAGGATGCAATTTTGTACAGAAAATTGTAATGAATCTGCAATTATTTACATAGTATAATGTGGAATAGATAAGTGTGATACAGTAGTCAGGCTCCACTCTTTCTCAAAAAGATGTCAAAATGACAAAGAAAAAAAAAACACATTGCAAGCTTTTTGCTTTTGCATTTTTATAACCTAAACAAGCTGATTCGATGTTCCCCCTACTGTGACCTCGTATAAGAAGAAGCCCTCCACTAGCAGGTTTCTCAGCTCCACCCAGCTGCGCTCTGCTCTGCTGTTTTCTGGCGAGGCGCGGCTCGATAGGAGCTCATTTACGCAGACACTGGTGTGTGTTCAGAGTCGCAGTGAAATAAAAGGGTGAGGTATGAAAAGGCTTTATCTGAGGGCTATTTCAGCTTAAGTGTTAACGACCACACGAACAACAAAACACGTTTTAACCTCATTAATGCCATATGAATGTGGTTCATGTGCAAATGTAACACAGTAATAACTGGTAGTGTTATATTTCTTCCAGGTAGACAGGCGATGGATTTCATCATCTGCTCCTTATTTTCGGTGAATACATAAATATTCACCCAAACCAGTCAGGATAGTCATCACCTGCCATTTATTTATTTATTTTTTAATTTCTGTCTATAGTGCTGAGGACTGTACCACACGTGTATTACACCATGTGGGGCAGCATGTAACCGTTTCCAATCATGTTCTCAAGCTCAAAATCGAAATCATGGCTTCTGGAAAAAAGTGTTAATATTTGCCGGTCAACAGAAATTGCATTTCCGTACGGGAATTTATCTGTCCATCAGGGTGCAGATGTTATTGACCCGAACACGGCTGTGCCTGTGCAGTACTCTGACTGATTGGTATGCCGTAGATCTTTCCCATTGATACCGGGAACTTTATAATTCGTTCTAGTCTGCTTTCTCTACGACGGTTATCACACTCTTCATCTATTTATCAGTGTGTACACGTAGATAAGAAATCAGGCGTCTGGTTATGAATTAATAATCACAGCACACGTAATGGAGAAGTCAACACCCACTGCAGTGAACCCCCACTTACCCCTTATACAAGATGGACATGTGCTTAATCACACACACACACACACACACACACACACACACACACACACACACACACACACACACAACCAGGCACATATGTACATCTGGTTTATCAAAGATTTTTTTTTTTTTAAGCATTCAGTCACAGGGTCATTTTCAGGTCAGACACACACACACACACACACACACACACACACACACACACACACACACACAAACAAAACATCACTGGAATCCCTATGGATTTTAATCAGTGCAGAAATGATGTGCGTGTGTGTGGGGGTAGGTTCATGTGTGTGTGTGTGTGTGTGTGTGTGTGTGTGTGTGTGTGTGTGTGTGTGTGTGTGTGTGTGTTTCTCCCACAGGAGCATCAATGTCAGGTTTAATTGGATGATGAAGCTGATAATTTCGAAGACTTTTTTAAATGAATTGTCAATTTGTCATTCCAAATAATAAACAGATAAACAAATAATTGTGCAAGCTGGCGTATTATGAGTAATCCAGTCAGGATGGTGTCGAGTTTACTGTGTAACATTCAGATCAGTGGGGAAATTTGTTTCATTGGAAAATGTAAAAATTCCAACGAGTTCTACAAAAAACAACAACAACAACAACAAAAGAATCTTGGTATATTATCGTTTGTGTGTTTGCTCGGACATTAACTCCCCACACTCATCTCTCTCCTACACACACAGTGTTCGATTGGTTAAAATGTTCAGCGCTCAGTTTTAAGACAAACAGCCTCAATGTTCCCAAAGCGAACAGTCTTATCTGGCACAATCACGTCTGTTTCAATTCTGTCTGAAACTGCACAGGAACAAAAAACAGATCACAGACTCTTACTTTACTCCACGTATTCTATCTATATGAAGATGAATATTACAGCTGGGATTCTCATATACTGTACATGAATTAACCAAACCGCCTGGCGAAGAAGTATCCCAAAGAGATGCATGAATAAACACGAACACAACGCGGTGCAGATCTACTGTACATGCTTCTGCTCCAGCTCTCTCAGTGAGAAACTGGGACATCACTGCATAATGCACACAGGGGGAGTGGGGGGGGGGGGGGGGCAGCGGGAAAACCGAGGGAGGGTTAGTGGCTTCACCCACAGACACGTCGAGAGGGGGCTGCCCAGAACGAGGACAAGAGACACGGCGATAAAAGGAGAGCACGAGCGAAGACGGTGAGGAGGGAAATTATTCCTGTCAAAAAGACATTCTCTCTCCTCCTCCTTTGCATTTATTTAAAAGCTGGGTCACTTTACCAAATATAGTCTCAAAGGAGCCTTTAATAGGGGACAGCGCTCTGAGGAGAACTCGCTCAGTCTCACACTAATAACATGAACTTTACGACGCAGTTTAATGGGAGCTCGGGATCGACTCGACTCGGCCCGTACCTTCTTCCACGGTCGAATCCAGCTGGGTGACTTTAACAGCCAGCAGGTCCACGCGCTCCTGCAGGTGACTCATGCGCAAGCAGAAACTGTTCGCTTCTTTAAACAGCTCCCCGAAGATGTCTTCTGCATGCCGACCTGAAAAAGGAACAGCTGCGTTAAGGACAACGGGAGCAAAATAAGATTCAGTACCTCATGAATAATAAGAGCAATGAGATGAATACAGATATAGCAAAAAGTTATAGAAAAAAAAAATAAACAACAGAGATAATTTCAAATGAATATTCAATAGTCTAACAAATAAAATCTGTACTAAGTAGAGACATTTTTATTTTTGGACTAAGCAGCAAAAATTCTAATAATAATAATAATAATAATAATATATATATTTTTAAAGATTTTAGAAGTTTGTCTCTCGGTGGTAGTGAATTACTACTGCAAACATGCAGTACGGAACATACAGACCGTTTATTCCCCCTAATATTTGCATGCTGTAATGGAGTGTTAAAGGAGTGTTTAAAGCTTGCAACCCAAACCATATACCCTGCCAAAAAAAGGCCACCACCTGGATTTAACTAAGCAAATAGTTAACTGGCAACAAGTTATTTAACCCTAACTGAAGCAGTGTGTAGCTTCTCATTTCTTAAACATAGATGTCAGAAGACGTACTGTATCCTGTGATTGTGTCAAGGACTTTGCTCTGTTCCAGAAGGGTCAAATTATTACCCTGCATGAAGCAATCATCAGTACAAGATATCTGAGGAAAATGAATGTGTCTCTGAACGGAAATCACTGCCACAGAGAATGAGTGGCGTAATCAAAGCTAAAGGACCTCCATTTAAATATTAGAGTGTGTGCCGGGCAGTGTATAACACACAGTATATAGTCAATGATGACTGGAGGTTACTGATGTAATCTGCAAGAGGGTATGCAGTTACAGACCAGGTACAGGCAACACTTAATAAACAATAATATAAAACATATAAAAAAAATATAATGATCTGAAAAAATTATAATGATTTGCATTAGGAAGAGCAAGGAGCATTAGGAAAGCGCGCATGATTAGTTTGATCAGCTTGGATTTACATCTAGGCATTGGGCAGACACCCTTATCCAGAGAGACTTACATTTTTATCTCATTGTACATCTGAGCAGTCGAGGGTTAAGGGCCTTGCTCAAGGGCCAACAGTGCCAACTTGTTGGTTTGAAACGGGGGCCTTCAGAACCGTAGTCCAATGTCTTAACCACTGAGCTGTGTATTGACGTGTGAGTGCAGCCCTCTCCTCTGAGTGCACACCCTATCTGCTCCATAGTGTCATCATTCAGAATTCAAACCCATGATCTCCAGATGATAATATGCGAATGCTTTCCTCAACCGCTGCAGAATCTGTTATATGTGAGAGTGACCGGCGGCTCACCACTCACGGCTGATCACGCTAAAAACCCACTGACTGATCGCTCTGAACATCTGTTATTTTTATTACCTGATATACAGTACAGACCAAAAGTTTGGACACACCTTCTCATTCAAAGAGTTTTCTTTATTGTGTTCTTTATTGTGTTCTTTAGCCCAAATGCGTCTCTTCTGCTTGTTGCCTGTCCTTAGCAGTGGTTTCCTAGCAGATATTCTACCATGAAGGCCTGATTCACACAGTCTCCTCTTAACAGTTGTTCTAGAGACGTGTCTGCTGCTAGAACTCTGTGTGCCATTGACCTGCTCTCTGATCTGAGCTGCTGTTAACCTGCGATTTCTGAGGCTGGTGACTCGGATGAACTTATCCTCCGCAGCAGAGGCGACTCTTGGTCTTCCTTTCCTGGGGCGGTCCGCATGTGAGCCAGTTTCTTTGTAGCGCTTGATGGTTTTTGTGACTGCACTTGGGGACACTTTCAAAGTTTTCCCAATTTTTCGGACTGACTGACCTTCATTTCTTAAAGTAATGATGGCCACTC